>OZ014524.1:35094785-35364785 GCA_963966055.1 Lathyrus aphaca
TTATTTTGTATGCTCGCAAGTGTCTATCATCCTTTCATGAACTCCTTTATGAAGGTGAGACCTTTTAGACCCGTTGGAGACATAAGAAGTTATTTTTGGAGGTTGATAAAAGTTGTTAATGCACTTTTCAAAAATACAGATCTTGTCTGGTACTAGCTGTTACTCCTTGATTATCATTAATTGATATGTAATGCATCAGAGTATGCTTTGAAGTTCTGGATCATCAAAGTCTTTTAATCTTGCAGCTTTGGTGCTGAGAGCGTGATACTTGAATTACGTTGGTTCAGATCTTTCAAACAAATCTTTCTTAGCTCAGATTTTTTCACCAACTTCCTTTGCTTCTATATCAGAAATTCTCTATATATTTCAATTTGTTCAGATCTTCTTAGCAGATCTTCTTAGTGCAGATTTTATCCAAGTTCTTTTGCTTTTGTGTCAGAACTTCTCTACACATCAAAATAAATAATTAGGGAGCATATTTGTTCATTATAATAATAGAGTATTTGTTATCATCAAAACTATTAAAGGATGTAGAATCAAACTCTTGTCCTAACAATCTCCTCCTTTTTGATGATGACAAAAACTTATATATTTTGATGAGTCAAGTGAGAACATAAAGCATTAGAAACTCCCCCTGAGTTAAAAACTTCCTTGAAGATGTTTGTTCAGAGCTTTGGGTTGAAGTTCTTATAGACATTTTTCCTACTTGGTTATCAACATGTGAAACAGGTTAGTTTAATCAGAAAATGTTAAAATGTTCGAGACTTAGTCCCGGTGTATTGTTATAGTTCAAATTATTTTACATTCTCCTTTTTTTTGTCAGTAATCAAAAAGCAATAAAAACATATATAAAGAGAACTAGAGAAATTCATTGAAGATAAGAAAAAGAAACATAATCAACATAAACAAAAACTATAGAAACAAAAACAACTGAAATAGAAAGACAATATGCAAGCTAAGGTTGTGAAGCAGGTGGAAGTCGTGGGAACAATGCTTCCAAGAGACTTTTGAACTGAATGTTTGATTCCACTTGCTTGCCTAGCATTCCCTTAATTTCTTGGTTCATTTCATCCTATTTATCCAGTTTTTTCTTGACAGCTTCATTCTCTTTCTTCAACTCATCCAGAGTTTTTAGCACTAGAGAGGATGGAGTTGTTTCAACAGAAGATACCATATTCTCAGAGCTTTTTGTAGGGTCTTTCTCTGAAGATGTTTCAACTGACTTTCCTTTGTCTTCAGCAATGACCAGAGTATGATGTTCAGAAGTTGGTTCCTTAAGTTCGTAATCTAGAGGAGCTTTCTAGGGAGTGATGTCTAGTTGATGTATAAGTTTCTTTTCCGGTAAGCTTAGAACTTGTTCCTTGAAGAGTTTCAGATGATCGTAGAAGTTCTGTTGAGCTTTTTCATAGCTGAGCTCCTACATCTTCTGAGATTTAGAATTAAACCATTTTTTGAATTTAGTCCAGAGATTATCAGAAGTAGTTGGATTTAGATTTTCCATGCATGCGTGCTTCAGAGAGTTTACCCATTTCTGTATGATAGTTCTATGATTGGCAGATATTTTGGTAAGATATAATATTTCTTCATGATGTCATGAATGGTGTCATGCATGATGTCTTGACATATGGTTCTAAGCTTCTGCAGGTGTGTGTGTGTTGGTGCAGGAATCTGGTCTTGATGTCAAGACAGATGTTCTGACATTCTATAACAGAACATTTTGTTCAGAATGTTATGTTTGTCTATTGTGCAGTTATCTTTTGTGCATTTTTGTTGAGTGATTAATTTCACAATTATTGAGGATAATATTATAGCATACTATTTCGCTTTTGGAAGGTTCAGATGTTTCCATTCTTTTTCATTCTGAATTAAGAAGATTTGAAGATCAATCTGTTATAATGAAGATCAAATATATCTATTTTCAATGCCCTAGTCCTTGAAGATTGTTCTCTATTTAAAGTGATGTAACCCTAATTGAAAAGGGACACAAAATTAGATATTTAAGTGTTGCGCATTAAGAATTAGGGTTTAGTATTGTCTTGTTACTTGTGAGACATTCATACATCATCTAGATGTTTAAATTGGACTGATTTTTGAGTTGTAATTTTGTCCACTCTAAGCTTTTTAGCATGAATGTTTGATGTTGATCTAAGCTTTTAAGCAAGATCAAGTTGTTGTGTTTTGGAATAATGTTCTTCTGTTTTCTTTGAAATAATTGTTTGATTATGACAGTGTATGACTGAGGGGGAGTGAAAGGGGGTTCCCTTATTTAAGGGTTCTTAGATAGAAATTGCATTGGGTAGTGATTAAGTGAGGGGTATAAACTAGGATTGTTTAACTCTGAATTGATACTAATAATAATGGATTTCCTTCCTGGCTTGGTAGACCCTGAGTAGGTGAGTTTGTACCGAACTGGGTTAACAATTCATTGTGTTACTACTGTTGTACTTTATTCTGTTTTTACCTTGTTAATGTTCAGATAGTAATGTCGTGACATCGCCTTTGACATCACATATTTGATACTAGAATTTCACTATATTTCCACATCAAATACAAACAGTGAGTTACCAACATATGATTTGAATGGTTTTGGTTTTAGTTTGGGAATGACTATTTTCTAAGAAGATGAGGAAAGTTTGTCCAGAGCTTCTTAATCAATTATGGTTATGAGGGGATATTCTGAGAGCTTTGTTTGAGTTGGAGAGTCTAAAATGATGATAGGAGATTTAGGTGGTGTTGAGTCATAGGGGAGAGAGTGGAGTAGTAACTCCTTGTGTGGGGTTGGTGAAGATATTTAGTGGTTGAGAGGTGTTGAGAGGGCAGTTGATACCAGGAGTAACTGGTGTGGTATTAGGAAATTGTTCAGAGTTTTGATTTGGATTTTCGGGTTGAGGAGGTTTGAATAATGGTTGAAATTGATCGATGTTAGATAGAACTTGTGCAAGTTCTGGTTGTGTTTCAGTAAAGTGGGTATGAGTTGGGTTAATCAAGGGATTGGTGTCAATTTCCATGTCAAAGTCATCAAGAGTTTGTGGTGATGGATTCTCAGTAGGTTTGGGAGATGATGGGAGTTCAGATGTTGATAACATTATTGACTCGACGACAGAAACAAAGGAAGAGTTACCTTTCTTCTTAGCAATTTTAGGGGTTTTGTGAGTAGTTCCTTCAGAAGCTTTCCTTTTCTATGATATTTTGGTGGCAACTTCTAGGGTTGGTTGCCTAAGATCTTGTAAGTTAACCTCTGGAATTGTTCCATAACTTTTACACGCATCCAGGTATCTGAGGATAATTTATGGGTGTGTGCCTGCTGAGAAGAGAGGAAAATCTTTCAATGGGATTTTTTTGGTGGTGATAACTTCCTTTGTATGGAGAGTGGGATCCTTCTTGATGGTTTCTATGATTCTCATATTCTTGAGGTTCTTGGTGTTGAGTGGATTTCCAACATATGTCTCCATATCACAAGTTTTATAAGCTTTAGTCAGATATTCTATCAGCTTGTTCTGTTAGAATATCTGAGATCGGTCTTCCTAGAGGGATCCAATCTCTCTTGGTTATTTCTTCTTCTCTTATTTCCTTGACACTGTTTTTCAGATGATTAAACAGACTGTGAGGGAGATTAACTTTCTTCTTGGTTGAAATGAAGTATAACAGGTATTGTTGATCAATTTTGATTTAGTCTGGAGAGCTTGTTGGCTTCCTATGACTGATCCATCCCAGAATGATTTTAGCCCAAACTTTGTGACGGACCTTCAGATATCTAATCTTATTGGAGGTTGTCCAAAGGTGAAGATTTCTTTAGATACAGTTGTTTGGTCATAACTCTTTTCCATATCACTGCATCTAATTTCGGTTCCATCATGATCAATGAGTTTTCCATTAAGATCTTCGATGATGATGATCTTCTTTCCCATTACATATAAGGTTACCCGATGATTTGAAGCAGTTGCAAAAATCCAGTATTCCTTAACAAGTTTTGGAAAGACTGGACCCATTAAGCGATCAAAGCACCACCCTTGAAACTCATTTTCTTTCATGCTTTCAAAATCAACTATGAGTTCACATAGAACTTCAAGAGAGTCAATAGGAGTGAGGAGAGTTCTTGTAGGCTCAACATATCTTTCTTCGTTGATTTTGTTAGCAGTATCTTGAGATTGCGTGCAAGAAGCCATTGTTCACTGACTTAGAGTATTGGAGAACACAAGGAGGAAAACAAGAATTACAGAAAAGAGAGAGAGAGAGAGAGAGAGAGAGAGAGAGAGAGAGAGAGAGAGAGAGAGAGTGAAAGTGAAAGTGTGAGAGTGTTATGAGGTGAAGGTGATATATATATATATATATATATATATATATATATATATATATATATATATATATATATATATATATATATATATATATATATATATATAAGAGTGACCAACGAATAGAAAACAAGAAATTAATGAGCAATTAACACAATAAACATAAAGATTAATGGCCATACATATTTCTGACAAGGGAGATTGCATGAAAATTTTGAGAACAGTTACCGATGTGACTAGCGCCTCAAGTTGTCAACTCAAACGTTTTAGTTTCTCAGAGTTTGAATATGTGTTCAGCTTCAGAGGATAACCTAGAGCTTAGATTGACAGATGTTGATGACGTAAACTGCATGATCTATCCTTGAAGTGAAAAGTTTTCAGAAAAACCCTCAGGTCTTCTAGATAGATTATGAGGTAATTTTCCTTATCACTTCTGAAGAACTATTGGTCAAATGTTCACAAAAAAAAAATAATGGAAATTCTGAGGGTTAATTATACATAAATTGCATTTTCATTATGGACTAAATTTCATACAGAGATGTTTCATAATAAAATTAAATCTATCTTTAGCAAGGGGTTTGGTGAAAATATCAGCCCATTGATGGTATGTGTCTATAAATTTTAAAAAGAGAGTTCCCTTATGAGTATGGTCCCTAATGAAGTGATGTTTAGTTTCTGTATGTTTAGCCCTAGAATGTAAAATATGATTTTTAGAAAGACAAAAAATAGAAGTATTATCACAGAGGGTAGGAATGTTACTCTCATAAATATGAAAATCCTCAAGTTGATTCTTCATCCAGAGCATCTGAGTACTGCATCCAGCTACAACTATATATTTAGCTTCAGCAGTTGATAGTGCAATGGTGGATTGTCTTTTGCTGGATCAAGAGATTAAATTGTCTCCCAGAAACTGGAAGCTTCCAGAAGTACTTTTCCTTTCTATTATGTCTCCAGCAAAGTCAGCATCGTCGTACCCAACTAATTTATATTCTCTGGATTTTCTATAGCAAAGACCAATATTAGTAGTACCTTTCAGATACTTGAAAATTCGCTTAACCGCTGTTAAGTGAGATTCTCTATGATCTGATTGGAATCTGGCACAAAGGCAAACGCTATATAGAATATTAGGTCTTGAAGCAGTTAAATATAGGAGAGAACCAATCATACCTCTGAAGAGCTTCTGTTCTACTTTCTTACTTACCTCTTTCTTTTCCATAATGCATGTGGGGTGCATAGGAATTTTGGATGGCTTACTTTCTTACATATCAAATTTCTTTAGAAGTTCTTTAACATACTTGCTTTAATGTATGTATATTCCTTATAGAGTTTGATTGATTTGAATTCCCATAAAGAACTTGAGTTCACCCATTAAGCTCATTTCAAATTCTGCCTACATAGTCTTAGAAAATTCTTACAACTGGAGCAAAGGTTTTTGTATAGTCTATCCCTTCTTGCTGACTATAACCTTGTCTAACCAATCGTGCTTTGTTTCTGAAAACTTCTCCTTATTCATTCAGCTTGTTTCTAAAGACCCATTTGGTTCCAATGATGTTGAAGTATTTGGGTTTAGGAACTAGATCCTATACATTGTTTCTGGTGAATTGATTTAATTCTTCCTGCATTGCGAGTATTTAATAATTTTGTGAGAGTGCTTCGTCAATGGACGTGGGTTCAATCAGAGATATTAATCCCATGAGAGACTCTTCAGTATTTTTGAAGGAGGGTCTGATTGGATCATCTTTCTTTCCTAGAATTTTGTCTTCAGGATGTGCTAGTATACTTCTGGATTGTCTTTTCTGAATGGGTTCTTCAGAAATTGAAATGACATTTGTATTGTATTTTTCTATATTTGGATGTTCTTTCGATGATCTGATTCACATGATCTGCTATTGAGTATCCTTTATCCAGAACTTTTAATCCAGCAACCAAAATTTGAAACCTTGAGAACATTTTCTCAATTGTTTCATCTTCTTCCATTTTGAAGGCTTCATACTCCTGGATGAGAGAAAAGGCTTTAGTGTCTTTGACTTGAGTGTTGCCTTCATGCGTCATTCTCAGAGAATCAAACATGTGTTTGGAAAATTCTCTGTTTGTGATCTTCTCATATTTTGTGTGCGAGATAGCACTTAAAAGAATCGTTTTGGCCTTGTGATGATTTATGAAATCTTTCTTTTGTTGATCTGTCATATTTTTTCTTTCAGTCTTCTGAGTGTTTTCTCCAATGGGATGAGTGTAACCATCAGCCACCGTGTCCAAGAGATCACCATCATGAGCCAAAAAGAAACTTTTGATTACATATTTCCAGCAATCAAAATTTTCACCATCGAACACTGGGGGTATGCCATTGATTTTGTCATTTTTGTTGTCATTGTTGTTCTGAACTAGTTCCGCCATAGTATTTTTCTTGTAGGATATTTTTCTAACAAGGTTAAGTGTTAGCACCCAGAACCATGTGCTTTGATGCCAATTGAAGAAAAGAAAAACACAAGAAAGGGGTTTAATTGGGGTTTTCAAAAATTAAAATAGTATGACATGTTTGGTTACCCTGGTTCGTTTGAACTCAAATTACTCCAGTCCACCCGCCAAGTTGATTTTGCCTTTCTCAAGAAAGGTTTTAATCCACTAATCAAAACTTTGATTACAAAGACACAAAGACTTCTGTCAATGTCTTTTTGAGATATAAGTCTTCTGTCAATGTGTATACGAGTGCTTCTAGTAAGATATATCACAACTGTGATGTTTACACAAAATTAAAGCAAAATGATAACTTGTTGAATATTTGTTTTGTATGTGCACATGTGTCTATCATCATTTTATAAACTCCTTTATATATGTAATGCATTAGAGTATGCTTTGAAGTTCTAGATCATCAGAGTCTTTTAATCTTGCAGCTTTGGTCCTGAGAGTGTGATACTTGAATTACGTTGATTCAGATCTTCCAAACAGATCTTTCTTAGCTCAAATTTGTTTTCTAACTTCCTTTGCTTCTATATCAGAACTTCTCTGTATATTTCAATTTGTTCAGATCATCTTAGTGCAGATTTTATCTAAGTTCTTTTACTTTTATGTCTGAACTTCTCTACACATCAAAATAAATAATTAGGGAGCATATTTGTTCTTTATAATAATAAAGTAATTTTTATCATCAAAACTATTAAAGGATGTAGAGTCGAACTCTTGTTCTAACACTAAAGGGTAAAGTAGCATTTTTATGACAAATTTGATGAAAAAAATTAAGTAACGAATCTTTGTCATCCATTTATAAAGCAACAATAGTCAATACATTGTCATCTCATCAATCCACATGAAACATTAGTGATCCGGGTGAAACACTCACTAGTCAATCAAAATGTGAATGCCACAACTATCTATCTTAGATGTAAAGTGCTGAAATTTAAAATTAACATATTGAAAACAATGATAATGAAAGCAAGAGCGGGAAAATATTTAATGTAATATCTTTCTCTTGTAATTCCTTTTTAAAAATGTTCAATGTTGGTTAGGAAAGTATGAAAGTAGCTTATTAATGTTTGTTGTAGTTGTATCAAGTAAAATGTTCAATATTGTTGTTTTCATTATAGAAATTTAATATTTAACGATTCTATTGATTTTGTTTATTTGTTGTTGTTGTTATTGTTGTTGAGATTTAACGTCAATACTACAAATAATACATATCATGACAAAACTTTCACCTTCAATGAAAAATCGAGGTAATATGTCAAGGTTCGCCATGTTTTATTTATTTTTTTTGGCTTAATTGCAATTTGAGTCCCCTTATTATCTCTTTTTCTCGGTTTTAGTCCCCCCTCCCCCCATTTTCAAATCCAAGTTTTTAGTCCCTTTAGCTTGATTTTATGAGCATTTTAGTCCTCCATTGAATCTGAGGATAAATTCTTATGACATGGAACTCAGATTGGCCACATGTAAATGCCAACTCAATAATTATATATTAAAATATTATAATTACTTTATATTATTTTCTTAATTTTTTTGTTATTTAAATATTCTAATGGAACCTATCATCTCCCTTCTTATTGTTCTCTCTCCATTCCGTTTTCTACTTTTATAGGAAAAAAATCTTCCCAATACACAGATCCAATTGCATACAAACAACAAAGAATCCATGAAATCAAAACAACGTTGAATGAAAAAAAGAGTGTAGGTACTAAAAATTAGGATTTTTTGTGACAATGCGGCGCGATGTGGTACTGAAAGCGGCTGGATCTTAGAGCAACATCGGCGACGTCAGTCGGAGTTTGTGGTGGAGATGGTGGTGCTTTCCGATGAGACTCGACGTCGGGCGGAGGAAACATAAGTAAGGTTCGATTTTGTTTTTCGCTTCTGGTTTTTTGTTTTCCTATGCAATTTAGATTCGGTTTTGATTGATTTTGCTTCTGGGTTTGATTCTCAAAACAATTTCAAAATGACTTTAGTATTGTTATTATTCTTTGCTAAGTTTTATTATTTTGATTTTCTACAGGTGCATGATTTCAGAAACAAAGATTGAAGAAGTATTATGAAATTTGATTCAAGTTTAATTTTGGTTATGAGATTCGAATTACAGTTTGAATGGGGAAAATAATTTAATAAAAGAACTATACGAATATTTGATTCCAATTCCATTAGAATACGTAAGATTAATTAAATATTTTCCATTAGAATATTTAAATAAAAAAACATAAATGGAAAATAATATAAATTAATAATAATATTTTAATATATAATTATTGAGTTGGCATTGACATGTGGCCAATTTGAGTGTCATCTCATAAAAATTTACACTAAGATTGAATGGGGGACTAAAATCTTCGTAAAATCAAACTAAATGTACTAAAAACGTGGATTTGAAAATGGAGGGACCAAAACTGAGATAGGGAAACTAAAATTACATTTAAGCCTTATTTTTTTAAATAAATACCACATATTCCATTGGTTTCTAAAATTAACAAAGGGAAAAAATAATTCAAGACATCCTTCGAATGCCAACAAAATCAGTTTATATTTTTATTCCATTAAAAGTTGCATGTTTCCTTTTTTAATTAATTATCTATACCTTTAGTTATATTTAATAATCAAGGGATTAGATTATCATATTTTACTATAAAAGCACTCGTTAATCAGATTTTACCCTAAACCTAACTTATATGTAGCTAATAACACTGAAACATACTGCATATTTGGCTCGGATTGCACATGTTTATTGTAGTTTTATTGTTGTTTTCTTTCATTATGTGTGTGTTTTATCTTGTTTTCAGGTACATTGCCTAAATAAAGCCTTTCACGGAGAAATGAAGCAAAAAGCGATAATCAAAGATTTATGGTGGAAAATACACATATGGCGTTTGCCATAGGGATAGTCATGATGTGTAAGCTCTCACCCACGTCTCAATGATCACAAGAACGAGTCACCCCCACTCTCTTCACATGACGGACACTACCTTCCTTTTTCACGTCCAGGCAAGGACAGTTGGAGGAAGGTGGCCATTACTAGAGGTTTTTTCTCCTACGAATTTTGAAGGTCCATCTTGACTTCCAAGGATTTGTTTCACTATAAATAGAACTCAAATTTTCATTTCGAAGCATCCAAGCTTAGTTGAAACATAGGTCATAGAATCACATTGTTAAAGCAATAATTCTTCACATCAGAGGATTGTTGCACCATTGTTGTAATCGAGTTTGGAGCACCATAGAGTAAAGTTAATCTTGTCATCATTTTGCTTACTGGTTTGTAGCAGATTCAAGTCTCTAATTCGAGCATATTTTTTAATTCAATTCGCATTTATATAATTTACTTTCTATCATCGCTTTTAATTTATTTACTTTCCCACACCGTCTTTAATTTGTTTACTTTCCCGCATCGCCTTTAATTTGTTTACTTTCCCGCACTGTCGTACCTTATTTATTTTCATCACACGAGTACTTGTCTGATTTACTTTATCGCAACAAATTTGTTTTCTAAACCAAAATTTGTCGTATCATTTCCGTTGTTACACCGTCTAGATTAAGGCACCCTTTGTCGGTCAATGCGAAGAACTCACAGTACCAGAAACTTAATATATCCAATAGAAGAACCAGAAAGATACGCTCACGCACATCTTAGCTCTAAAGGATTAGAAGAGAAATGGCCAAAAAACAAAACCTAAAACCTCATAAGGAATTCACAATACCTTATAACGAAGGACCTCATTCGAGTATTGTAAACCCAATCATTCCAGCTAATAACTTTGAATTAAAACCCGTCTTGTTGCAAATAGTGCAACAAAACCAATTCGTTGTTCTCCCTATCGATAACCCGAACCAACATCTAAAAAATTTCTTTCAATTTGCTAATACCCTAAAATCCAATGGTACTTATCCTAAGGTAATATGTCTAAGATTATTTCCCTTTTTCCCTCAAAGATAAAGCATGATCATGGTTAGACTCCTTTCTAGCAAATTCAATAACCACTTGGAATGACCTAATGAAAGTGAAATTCTGGTATAGAAAATACTCGAAGATGTCCTAACAAGATATTAGAACACTTGATCTCTACCTAGTAGGACAAGAGATAACACATCAATTATAGTAATAGTACAAAACTTAAAGAACACGCATATGTGTTTACCTAGTTCGGTTTAACAACCTACTCTAGGGGATACCAATCCAGGACCTTCACTATTATGTAGTATCAGATTAAGTCAAACTCCTCCATTTGTAAATTTTCCTAAAACTATCCAATCCTAGTCTTCTACCTAAGACTCTTGCTAGGTATGATACTCTTCTCAATTCCTTGTCTATCATAGCAGTGACAAAACACAATTACAACTCAAATCACAGTCCTCAGCAAGTATTCAATTGCAATACTAGAGAGACTCTCAAGGGATAAACCCTAAAATCTCATGAAACTCAATATTTGTTTGATACCTCAATTAGGTTAAATCCACCCTATTTATAACCCTAAATAAGACTGTATTTGGGCTTCAAAATAGCAGCAAATCTGCTCCACAAAATATGCAGAATATTCTCCTAAAGATTAGTTTCTTAAATCCAAATTTTCCTAAAATGTCTCCACATCTTTAAAAACTTCTTATGCAACTTCATCTCCTATAAGAGTCCTCCTGATTCCTTAATCTAAGCGCCACCTAGGATAATCACACAACAATTTGAAAATTGGTTTAAATACAAATATTTAAAACATAAATAAAATAGTAACATACAAAGATGTTGAATCCTCTTGATAGGACATCTTGTCTGACATCTTGATCTTCAAGAACTTCAGCAAGATAAGACACCTTATCCAACATCTTTAATCAGTTTGTTTTACCGAAATCAATGCTAACTCACAAGAGCCTTTAATCTCCCCCTTTGGCAGATTTTGGCTAAAACAAACGCAAATGCTAATCATATCAGATAGCAATATAGATAAGGAAAACTACAAGATTTCTTAAATCATTACTCCAATATCCCATACTACTGGAATTCTTCAATCAAAATATATGCAGCGGAACAATAAAAATTCCCCCTTAACACATGAACGGAATAATATCAATTCCCCCTCAACACATGCTCTTATGCAAGGGTTAGTAAGTTAATATACTTCTCCCCCTTTTTAGCCAGAATATGACAAAGGTAGTTTTACTAACCAAACAACTATGCATTAAGGGAAATTAGCCAAAAGCAAATCGGCAGCAAAACACATCCAATCATAAAGAATAGAAAATACACTAAAAGAAGCAGAATTTTGTTTTCTAACAGCAACTTGCTTCTTAGCTAGAGACATGATTTCCTGAACATTTTATTTGACATCATACTCTGACCCACTTGAGAGTGCTTCCTTACTTTTATTAGTAATAGAAGCCACAACTTTGTTCCATCATTTTGCAGGTCCAACACCAATATTTTTCTTGGGTGTCTCAAAATACTTGCTTGAAGACTCAACATTCTTCCATTTCCTATTCTTTAATCTTTTTGCAATACTATGAGTCAACTCCAACCGTTTAGGATGATCATCAATATTCAGGTCATCAATATTGACTATCTTTGTAGCCTGATGGTTCTTCTCCCCAACACTTTCCTCTTTGTCTTCATACAGATCTTTCTCACTTTTAGCAACATTAGGTTTCCACAAATTTCTAGTTTTAATCATACCATGATTCTTCTTAGATTGTGTAGACTGTTTTGGATAACCATATAATTTGTAGCAATAGGGTTGAATGTGACCAAACCTTCCACAATAGTGACATCTCCATTGTTTGGTCTTTCTTCTTGAGCAAGCATTCTGATGTCTTTTCTGATGTTGAGACATTTGACCTGACATATTTTGTTCTTGTTTTCCTTTAGGTTGAACAAACTTCATTGTAGGCACTTTTCCTTTCTTCATAACAACTTAATTATCATAATCAAGACCTGTAACATCTCCAACATTCTTCCAAATTTGAAGAATTTCATCCAACACATTAGAACTACTATTAAACCTTCTTATAGATATAGTCATATTGTCAATTTTTGAATTGAGCACAACAACTTCATCCTTCAGACCATAGATGATAGCTAGATGCTCCACTTTTTCAGCCTGAAGTTGAGCAATGACCTTCTCTTGATCCTCTTCCAATTGACTTACTTCTTTACTTATGAAGCACAACTCTTTGTAAGAAGCAATTGGTTCATCAAAAGTAAGTTCTCCACCATTTAATTCTACATCAGAATCACATGTCCTAGTCAAGACAGTAAGCTGTTTTGCAGATTCTCCTTCAGGAACATTTTTAGAATCATCTTCTACAGATAGACCTTTCTCTTGCTTCTTGAGATAAGTAGGGCACTCAGATCTTATGTGTCCAAATCCTTCACATCTAATGGCATTGAATTCATTTTCCTTGGTTGGTCTTTTCTTCAATATCGTTAGACAAAAAAGCTATGTCTCTCTTCTTTTTTAGACTTTTAACATATCCCTAATTCAAAGATCTGGAGAGATTTCATAAGTTCATAACTTTCATGTTGTTTATGTCTTGGGCTTCTTCAATGGAAGTCACCTTCATGTCAAATCTCTTTAGAAGAGATCTGAGAATTTTTTTGACCAACTTGGCTTCTAGAATCTTCTCTCCCAAGTCACTCGAAGTATTGGCTATATCAATAATATTCATGTGAAAGTCATGAGTACTTTCATGCTCCCCCATCTTCAAGTTTTCAAACTTTGTTGTAATAAGTTGAAGTCTTGAGGATTTTACTTTGGAGTTCCCTTCATGGGTTTTCTTCAAGATTTCCCAAGCATCTTTTGTAACTGTGCAATTTTTAATCAGTCTGACGATGTTTTTGTCAACACTATTGAAAATGGAATGCAACTCTTTAGAATTTCCAATGGATTATTTGTCATCTTTATCATCCCATTCTTCCTCTAGTTTTACAACATCGGTGATCTTTCCTTGAGAATCTTTCACCATAGGAGGATCCCATCCTCTAGATAGAGCTCTCCATACCTTAGCATCAGTCTTTAGAAAGATAATCATGGGGACTTTCCACAAGTCATAGTTGGTTTCATCTAGAATAAGAGGTATGTTCAGTGTGTTATCTTCCTTGTCCATAGTACAAGAAAGTATTGTCCCTGAATCTCACCCAGATGCAGAGCAGGATGCCTCCTTTGATACCAATTGGAATTCTGGTATAGCAGATACTCGAAGATGTCCTAACAAGATGTTAGAACACTTGATATCTACCTAGTAGGACAAAAGATAACACATCAATTATAGTAACAATATAGAAATTAAAGAACACGCAAAAGTGTTTACCTTGTTCAGTTTAACAACCTACTCTGAGGGATACCAAACCAAGACCTTCACTATTATGTAGTATCAGATTAAGTCAAACTCTACCGTTTGTAAATTTTCCTAAAACTACCCAATCCTAGTCTTCTACCTAAGACTCTTCCTAGGTATGAGACCATTCTCAATTCCCTGTCTATCACAGCAGTGACAAAACACAATTACAACTCAAATCATAGTCCTCAACAAGTATTCAATCGCAATACTAGAGAGGGTCAATAGGGATAAACACTAAAATCTCACAAAACTCAATATTTATTCGATACCTTAATTAGGTTAAATCCACCTTATTTATAACCCTAAACAAGATTGTATTTGGGCTTCAAAATAGTAGCAAATCTGCTCTTCAAAATATGCATAATATTCTCCTAAAGAATAGTTTCTTAAATCCAAAGTTTCCTAAAATGTTTCCACATCTTTAGAAACTTCTTGTGCAACTTTAGATCCTATAAGTTTCCTAAAATGTCTCCACCTAGGATAATCACACAAAAACTTAAAAATTGATTTAAATAAAAATATTTAAAACATAAATAAAATAGTAACAGACAAAGATGTCAAATCCTTCTGATAGGACATCTTTTCTGACATCTTGATCTTCAAGAACTTCAGCAAGATATGACACCTTATCCAACATCTTCAATCAGTTTGTTTTACCAAAATCAATGCCAACTCACAGGAGCCTTAAGAAAGTTTTTCTTTCTAGATACTTTCCACCAAGTAAGACCATTACGAAATCAAATAACTAGGTTCACCCAACAAGATGTCGAATCACTTTTCGACGTCTGGGAAAGATATAAAGAGCTATTAAGAACTTGTCCACACCATGGTTTAGAACAATGGCTTATTATTCACACCTTCTACAATGGGATTCTCTATAACACAAAGATGACCATCAATGCTATCATCAGTGGTGCACTGATGAACAAACCTTACCCCAAAACTTGTGCTCTCATTGAATATATGGCACAAAACCATTACCAATGGGCGACGAAATGAACATAGGTAGAGAAGAAGGAGACAAAATGATGAATATATGAATTAAGTTTCTTAGACATGATGAAAGCTAAAATGGATGCACATGCTCAAAAAGTAGAGAATATGTATGTTAACCCTACAGCTACTATAGCTACAGTTCTACCCGGATGAAAAAATTGTGGAATCCAAGGGCATATAATTGTCGAATGTAATCTTTTAGTCGAACCAAGCCCATATCAAGTCAATTATGCCCAAGGAAAACCCTATTCAAAGGCATATAGCCCTAGATGGAGGAATCACCCAAAATTTTCCTATAAAAACAACAACCTTAATCAAAATTCTGCACCCTAAAGACCACTAGGTTTTCAAGCCCAAATACTGACACAACCTTTTCAAGCTGATCCTCAGAAATCAAATCTTGAGAAAATCATGGAGTGCTTCATTACAACCCAAACTCAGTAAAACAAAGAATTCATGAACCAAAACATTCACATAAACAAGTTAATTACCCAATTACGCACCATAGTCGACTCTGTGGTTACTGATGTTTGAGTAAAATCAAATATAAGTATTTATTTTTATTGTATCCACATGGATTGGATAGATATCAAAACCGTTCAACAATTTCCATAGTTCTAAGTATAAGATTTCAAGATTTTTTGTTTGATAAGTTACGAAAAGTAAAAGCGAATAATAAACAAAGATAAAATTTAGAGGAATAAGCTTGTTGGGATTTGATTTTCATTCACCAATTCAATATGCAAATCATAGATTAGTTATACACACTTTAATCATGTTTCAATATCATCACGTATTGCCCACAAACAAAGTTTATGTCTAAACTTTGATGAGATTTCTCACAAATAGTGTTTATGTCTAAACATCTTATGAGATTTCTACCATATGGTTTAATTGACAATTTCTCAACCTATTAAACAATACGGTAGCATTAAGATTCAATACTTATAATGAATATTAAACTCAAATCTATGTCTAGAATTTAGAGTTTAATAGATGTTATCTTAGATCGATATTAGATTGCGTATAACGCCATGATCAAAGAAAATACATATTGTTTCGGTGAACTACGACCAATTCCAACAAGAGAGGGATTTAGCTACTCATGGTAGCTTGATACATTCTTGAAGAATTGAAGTGAACCAACATTAATATCGATTTCACGATTCTTGATGTGTAGTTGATTCCTTCTCCTTACAACCTCTCATAATTATCTTCTTTACTCTATTACAAAGTATTAAAATTATAAAAACTGAATTATAAACTAATTGATCCTTTGAGTTGAGCTCTATCTCTTTATATAGCAGTTATGGACGCCTAAGTTAGCATAACAAAAGGAAGTTCGCTATGCGAACTACCCTTTCTTCTCCATTAAGTCTATGAGCTATTAAACTGCCATTGGTGAAGCCGCCATACTTATCTATGCAAATTTTAGTTCGCTATGCAAACTCAGTTCGCCTCTAGTCACTTGAAGCGAACTCTGGTTCATTTTGTTTTATTTTTTCTCGCTTCTGCTTCGCTTTGCTTCATTATGCGAACTAGCTTCGCTTCTTCCTTGCTTTTCTTCGCTATGCGAACTGACTTCGCTTCTTCCTTGCTTTTCTTCGCATGACATAGTTTTTCTTTGTGCTTTCTCTGATGCATCGTTTAGTCTTTTTGCTGCATAAATGCAAACCAAGCCAAGAAGACTTGCATAATACTATTTTCATTCATTAGTTGAGGTGTTTATGTTAGAATCTTGTCATTCAAGTAAGATAAATGCCTTTTTTATGTGATATTTTATCATGAATAAAACACTTATCAAACTCTCCCCAACTTGAATATTTGTTTGTCCTCAATCAAAGCTATAAAAGCAAGAGTTTCTATACAACTTTTCACATGATCAACCAATTTTTTCATTGAGGTACTCAAGGTAGATGGTTCCATGGTGATTTCCACATCCAAGTTATTATGCACTATCACTTTCCAAGAACTTAGACATATTTAGGAAACAAGTCTTCCACATAAAGTTATTTATAAAGAATCTAAAACAATAAACATGTCTAATATGAATCACATTTATCAAACTTTTTGTATAAGTGAAAATAATGAGGTATTTTAACTCTCACATGACAAACTTGCTAACATCTAGATTAATTCATGCATTCATCTAAGCACAATATGTTGATAAGCAAAAACAAAGATCACTAAGGTCTTTTCATGGTTGTAATGTGGCTAAGGTCCCAAGGAAGTGTCTTTTTCTAAGGCTAATGAAAACAAAGTGCTTTTTTGAATTTTTCTTTCTTTTTAGAAGAACATTTGTAGGATTTGATTCTTTGTATCATGTTACTCATCCAAAACTTTCTTGTTTCTTTCTTTTGAACACAATTATCCTTTGGTATTCATTGTCTTTTCTTTTCTTTCTTTTTCATTTTCTTTTATATTTTTTTTATTTCTTCTCTTATTTTTCTTTTCTTGCAAGAGGCATTTTTCTTCTTTTCCCCAACTTGAATAAAACCTTACTTTTCCTTTGAATGCTCTTTATAATATGACAATAGATAGCAATTGTTTGAGGTTTTAATTCAAGAAAAATAGAATCAATCATACATGAACTTCTTATGATTTTTCAAGATATAAAACAATGTCCACTAAGAGGTTTACTTAATGCATTGTTCAATTCATCAATGATTGATTCATATCATATGGCTCAAAATGGGTTGCAAATGATCACTCACTCACAAGGGATAATGAGGCTACATTTGGTTTACTGGTTATGCTCAAATTTTCAAGCAATGCCTTGATCCTTTCTATGTCTTCACAAATATCAACATAAATGCAAGATTAAACATGAACCAAACGAGTTAAAACAATAATTCATCAGTCTCATAAGCATATAGTAATCAATGGAAGGCTACCTCACTTTTCTAGTTTTGGAGCTAAGTGATCCACAATGAAACATGTTATTGCC
This sequence comes from Lathyrus aphaca, assembly GCA_963966055.1. Classification (NCBI taxonomy): domain Eukaryota; kingdom Viridiplantae; phylum Streptophyta; class Magnoliopsida; order Fabales; family Fabaceae; genus Lathyrus; species Lathyrus aphaca. Next base: position 35,112,816 of record OZ014524.1, read on the forward strand.
TAAGTTTGAATGACTTGATTTTATGCAGACTACTCATGTCATAATCATGCTAAATTCTAAGAAAGCAATAGACAAGTACCTTGGATTGTGTGATTCTTCCAAAATTGTATCATACCAATGTAACTTTGTTGATTCATGTGAATGTGATCTTCCTCTCCTTATTTTCCCAATCAAATTTAGAGGACAACTATTCAAGCACACACATTATGGATTGGTCATATGACACCCACAGCTAAAAACCAATTTAAAGATGCACAAAAACACTAAAGTGAAGAAAATGACATGAATGGAATTTTTGCTGATTCTGCTACTTTCTCATAGCGAATTATTGCTCGCGATGCGAAGTGTGTGACTTTCGCATAGCAAAGTTTTGCTCGCGATGCAAACTCTCCAGAATTCATTTTTGTACAGAATTTCCTTTTGGCTCATTCATGCTATTTTCTTTCTACCATTTAAAATAATTATGCAAGAAAGAAAAAAAACATAAGTATGTAAAAGGTTGGGTTACCTCCTAACAAGTTCTTTTTTAACTTCATTAGCTCGACGCATGTGTTAGGTATTTTTCAAAGGTCTTATTATGGTGATTCTTGCAATGTTACCATAATGTTAAAGCATTTTTCCCTTTATTGTTTCAGTTACTTTCAAACAGTCCCAATGGTGTTTTTGCTTTTTGATATTGAGGGAAATGAGTGTTTTTATGAGAGCCATTTGAAACTGAGTTTATATGTGCTCTTGCATAATGATCTTATCTGAAACATCTTTCTTGAACCCAACTTCATTATCCTCTTATTTTGGAATTTCTCCTTGATTTTCCTTTTGTTTTTATCTTCACTCTTGACAACATCATTTTCTGTTTCTAAGGGATCATTACTACCATCATCAATATCATTAACGCTTTGAGCTATACTTTCATTGCATTGCTCCTTCGAAATGATTTATGTGATGGCAATGTATGTAGCTTGGTGTAGATCCTAAAGCTTCCTTGCTATTTGACCAACTTGCATTTCAAGATTCTTGAGTGATGCTTTAGTCCTTTTTGATTTTCCATAGACATTTGCATAAATTGCATCAAGGTGTCTTCCAATTTTGATATTCTGTTAGGTTGTGGAAGATTATGCGGCTGTTGATAGAAATTTTGGTATGGTTTCGCATCATGTTTCCAATCTTGGACATAACCTGTGTTATTTGCGTATGGATACCCTTGGTAATATTGGTATGATTCTTGTCTATGTTGCCACAATTCCATGATCTCCTTATTGCATTCTTGGACTTTTGTTTGAAGAGGGTTGATGCATAATTTTTACCTTTTGTGTTGCTTAGCTTGTTTGTGCTTTACTTACTCTTATGATACCTGATTTTGCATACAAGAGAGCACACTTCTAACACAATAGAAGTGGTTAGCAGCAAATGCAAAAGAATATATACAACATTAACATATTCACACAACTTATAAGTATATAAACTATTGCGATGTTTTAGTATCTTAAACAACAATCTCCGAAAACGGTGCCAATTTGATATTTGAGTCAAATCAAATGTAAGTATTTAGTTTTATCGTATCCACAGGGATTGGAGCAATATCAAAACTGTTCAACAATTTCCATAGTTCTAAGCAGAAGGTTTCAAGATTGTTTGTTTGATAAGTTACACAAAGTAACAACGAATAATAAATAAAGATAAAATTCAGAGGAATAGGCTTGTTGGGATTTTATTTTTGTTCACCTATTCAATATGCAAATAACATATCAGTTATACACACTTTATGCATGTTTCAATATTATCACGTAGTTCTCACAAACAAAGCTTACGTCTAAACTTTGATGAGATTTCTCACAAATAGTGTTTATGTCTAAACATCTTATGAGATTTCTACCATATGGATCGACAATTTCTCAGCCTATTAAACAATATGGTAGCATTAAGTTTCAATACTTATAATGAATATTAAACTCAAATCTATGTCTAGAATTTAGAGTTTAATAAATGTTATCTTAGATCGAAATTAGAAGTGTATTTGTCAATATCAATTCAATCCATTAAAGTAAACAAGAAAACAAAGATAACATCAATACTGATTATTGATTAGATTGTGTATAATGCCATGATCAAAGAAAATACATATTGTTTCAGTGAGCTACGACTAATCCCAATAAGAGATGGATTTAGCTAGTCATGGTAGCTTGATACATTCTTGAAGAACTGAAGTGAACCAACATCAATATTGATTTCCTGATTCTTGATGTGTAGCCAATTCCTTCTCCTTACAACCTCTCATATTTCTCTTCTATACTCTATTATAAAGTATTAAAATGATATAAACTGAATTTATAAACTGATTGATCCTTTGAGTTGAGCTCTATCTCTTTATATAGCAGTTATGGCCGCCTAAGTTCACATAGCAGAAGGAAGTTTGCTATGCGAACTACCCTTTCTTCTCCATTTAGTCTTTGAGCTGTCAAACTGCCTTTGGTGAAACCGCTATACTTCGCTATGCGAACACAGTTTACCTCTGGTCACTTGAAGCAAACTCTAGTTCATTTGGTTCTGTTTTTGCTCGCTTCTGCTTCGCTATGCAAACTAGCTTTGCTTCTTCCTTTCTTTTCTTCGCTATGTGAACTGACTTTTCTTTTTCCTTGCTTTTCTTTGCTATGCGAAATATACAAGAAACAGTTTTTCTTTGTGCTTTCCCTGATGCATCTTTTAGTATTTTTCCTTCACAAATGCAAACTAAACCAAGAAGACTAGTACAATACTATTTTCATTCATTAGTTAAGGTGTTTATGTGAGAGTATTGTCATTCAAGTAAGATAAGTGTCCTTTTTATGTGATACTTTATCATGAATAAAACACTTATCAGTTACCCACATCAAAATACTTGAAACCCAAATCTTTCAAGTGGCTCAACAACAAGCTGCTCAGGCTACTCTAGGAGGACAATTTCCTGGAAAACCTCAACCTATCTAAGGGACATGCTAACTTTATTTCCTTGCAGAGTGGAACCACTTATGGTGAACCAGTAGATCATAGGTTGAAGAAGCCAAAACAAATAAAGAAAAATGTTGTAGTCATACTTGAGAAACAAATTGAGGAGAGTGTAGAACCTGAAAACAAAAATAAATTAAAGATAAGGAAGGAGGTAAAGATATTCAAATTTATACACCACCTCCTCCTTATAAACTGCATATCCCATTTCCGCAAAGACTCAAACAAACTAAGATAGGTAACCAATACAAAACGTTTGTAAAAGTGATTGAGAAATTTCATGTTGAGATTTCATTCACTGAGGTTATTACCCAAAGCCATCTTATGCTAAATTCCTTAAAGATATATTAACCAACAAATGGATACTTGAAGATCCTAAGCCAATAGAATGCAAATCTATTGTTGAGAACAATCTAGCTAAAAAGGAGAAAGACCCCGAAAGTTTTTCTATACATTGTTGTCACACCCCAAATTTTACCCCTAATCGCTCATATCATAATCATACATTCATCGCATTTAGCAGGGATTCTTCCCGATTTATTTTCTGTTGCTTTCTTCTTTTTTTTTTCTAGCTGTTTATAATTCTTAATTTCTTGTCACTTATAAGCTTCCATTTTAATTTAATTTCTACTTCTCATTTCTAGCCTTTTAATTTATTTTCGTGTTTTAATTTTAATGTTAAATTTAATTTCTATCTATTTTATTCTCAAACTTTTGCTAAATAAAAATGTAATTTTATTTCCAATTCCAAGGTTTTAAAAAAAAAAATATATATAATTTCATTTCTATTTTCAAAGTTTTTATTTCTTAATGTGATTTCTAGTTTTTAACTTTTATTTTTAATTCATTTTTTTAGTTAGCTTAGTTCCATTTCTAATTTAATTATAATCTCTAATTGTTTGTTTCTTTTAATCCATTTTTAAGTTTTTATTTCTAATGTAATTTCAATTTCTAATTTTTATTTTTAAGATGTCAATTTCACTTTAATTCCAATTTCTTTTTCTTATCTTATTTTTTTGATTTCAATTTCAATTTAATTCCAATTTCTTTTTCTTATAATTAATTTTAATTCCAAGTTTATTTATTTAAGTTTATAAGTTATTTTCAATTTTAAATTTAATTCTTTTTAATTCATTTCTAAGTTAAGTATTATATTTAGACTCTAATTTAAAACTCTTATTTCAAATATTAAGTGTCAAGTGTAAATCAAAGCTTTAGTGTAAATATTCAAATTTATTCCATAATTTTGTTCATATTACATTTGCATAGAAAGAAAATGTTACAAAAAATCAGCACTACAATACAAAAAATGCAGCACAAAACAGTCCCACAAGACAAGCATGCAGCCACCAACAGCTGCATTTTCCTGCTCCACTCCACTGCTACAAAGTTCAGACTGCTGTCCCCTTTCCTCCAACCCTTCACCTACAAGCAAGACACACAAATCAACCATATAACACACACTGTTACATTAGAAAAACACTACAAAAATTCAGCAAATCAGCCCTCCAAAACACCCACAGAACAGTCCCATAATACACTACAAACAGCCCTGAAACACCACTACTCAAAAACCACCAAGTTAGCAGCATCAAATACCCCACAAATAGCCCCAAAATCACACAAAAACAGTTCCAATTCAGCCCACAAACACACAAAAAAAACAGCCCTCATTTCAACACTGTTACATTGCAAATTACAAAAATTTTCAGCATCAATACTACATCAAAGCAGCCCTCAAACTCACAGAACCAGCCCTCAAAAAATAAATCCTCAAATCATTTTCTTTCACAAACTTTTGTCCATTCAAAAAACCAAAAAGAAGAGGAGGAAGAAAGGAGGAAGCAAAAAAATTCAGCAACAATATAAGGAATAGTAGACTTACAACCGCGGATTCTCCACCCCGATAACATTCGGGCCGGTAACATTTTTTCTTTCCTTCACTTCTTTCCAGCACTTTAATCATCATGTCTCATCCTGCATTCACAAAGTAAATCTCAATAAAAAAAAACTTCAAAAAAGAAACCAAACAAAAACTTGCAATTTATTTTCTTTTATAGTAAAAAATTTCTCTAAGAAAACAAATGCACAGAATATCAAAACTCAAACCAAAAAAAATAGAAAACAAAAAAAAAAGAATCATAAACTCATAAATCCTCACCTTCCATGAACGCAGCAACCACCAAGACCTTGAAACTGTTCCATCAAAGCCACTCACCGCCGTCAAAATCTCATTCACCACTTCAACCTTAAACCTCTCATCCCAAAGCACAACCTGTAAACCTTGAGAACACTAACTTCAAACAAACCGCAGCACTCCGTCAAAATCTCAAACCACTGTTCACTGCTTGAAACTGCCTTCATCAATAAGACCTCCTTCAACCACAAACATCTCTCAACCACTTTCATCACCACTGTAAACCGTCAATCCCTCACAACCGAACATCCACCACCAACTTCCTTCACTAAACCGCAAACGCACAAACCCAAAGCTCCTGAGACACGAATAGTGAAACTGAAACACAGAGAAAGAACACTCACCTTCCAATCAAACCAAAATTACAAAATCAAAAAAACCAAAACTGGATCCATGAAAAATCGCACAAATCTGAACCCGAAACTTACCTCCATGAATGAAATCAGTGAGAGACCAAGTTCATGATACGAAACCCTGTGAACAAAAAAATCAATCTCAACATTAACTCACCCAAAACCGGCCATCCTTCACCAATCCAACTCTCAGCCCGCAACCACAACAATAACAAACACAGAAAATCAAACCGTCACCATCAAAACCCCTTACCGTCGCCGTTTTGGAACACGGACAGAGTGAGATGATTCTGAGAGGCGGACAGAGTGAGACCGAGAGAGATGAGCGTTTGAGTGAGAGAGAGCATCGCGTTGGAGATTTTCCGAGAACCAGCCGCCGTGAGCAAACCAAGAAAACCACCTCCAATCAAACCAAACTCAGATCGCGAACCGCCAACAACCATCACACATATCCACCGCCGCAAATCACCGGATCTTCCATCGCGGAACACCCACAAATCCACCGCGCGAGCTAAGTCGGAAACGGAGAGAGACCGACGAGGGGCAGTGAGGGAGAGACGGAACCTTCAGAGAGGAGAGAACCAAAGCCGGCAGCGGTTCATTTTGACAGAGGGTGTGTTTTCCAGCTTTTTTTTTTCCTTCTGTTTCTCTGAACCGTTTCTTCTTTCTTATTATTATGAGCTTTTGTTTATTTTCTTCTATTTATTTGTTTTAGATATTCTGTTGTTATTATTTGGACTTGGTAATCCCATTGCATTTCATTATCCACACCTATCAGACACATCGCATAAACCCCTTTCATTCCCATTTGTTTTTTTTTTAATTTATTTATTGTATTTGTTCTTACAAATTTTGGTCATTGTTGTTGTTGGAATGTGGCTAGCCATATGATTTGCCACAAACACACGCCTTACCCCTCTTTTCTTTTTTGCTATTTCATTTTGTTTTTTAATGATATTTTTATTAAAAAATAGTTATCTTACTATATTTTAATCTCACTTCTATCTTGCATTTTTTTTCTTATTATTTGGATTGTTGTTTTTTTTTTTGTCTCTTTTGATTTATACTTATTTAGGGCCTATGATAAGAACATGTGGTTTATTGATATTTGACTTTGTCAATTTTATCTAAACCAATTTGAGGCCATTTTTTATTTTTCTATTTATTCTATTCTATTTAATTTATTCTATTTTCAATTTATTTTAAAAAAAAGAGGTTATAAAAGGAAACATATGTTAGATAACTATTTAATAATCAGTCCATTTATTTTTCTCTTTTTAGGGCCAATGATATTATTAAGGGTTTATCGATATTCGATATTTGTAATCGATGTTATCTAAACCTATATGAGGCCATGTATTTTATTTCTATTTTATACATTTATTTATTTTTCAATTCATTTATTTTTATCCTACTTAATTTATTTAATTTATTTATTTCTATTTCATAATTTATTTCACTATTATTTATTACTCATTATTTATTTCTCATATTTCTACACCATATTAATTTAATTTTCAAAAATAATATTCCTTGGTCCAACGCCAAGTAACTTCACTTCACATACACTCACACACGTAAGTCGGTCGTTTATGATCGCCATCTGCACAGTTTCTACACTTCACAGCTTTTTAACTTAAGAAAATTGTCGCACTGCGCTTGTTTTCCACCCCTGCATTCTCGATCCATATATCGAGCCATAGCCCAGTTATTAAGCCTTTTTATCCTTTCATTCCATTTACTTGGCTGTCATTTATTTTTTCGCAAGTAGCAACCTATGCCTTAGACTTAGGAGCTTGCACCCTCATTTATTTACTTTATTTTTTCGCATTTAAATCCAAAAGGGAAAGAACTCCTGCAGTTGACTCAATGTCATAGGAAGTTTAGCCATCCCTAATTCCTTAGTTCCTTAGCCATTAGGACTTTTTATTTTACAATTTTTTGTGACTTTCCTAAGTCACGTGAGTGTTTGCCATAACACTTACCTTCCCCCGCGAACCTTGAGCGTAACCAAGTGTTCGTTAATCCTTAGGAGAACTACGAGTGCTCTGATTCTATACCCGATACGTAGGCATCGATGCGATGTTATGCGAGCACCATTAGAAATAAAAACCTTAGGTTCCCTTAGTTTTAGCAAGCAATAAATAACAAAAATACAAATATTAACAAGAGGTTCCCGTAGGATACTGCGGATGCTTAGGATGCTAACACCTTCTCTAGGTATAATCAACCCCCGAACCTAGTTTCTCCTCATTTAGGGTTTTTACGATCTTTTTCCCTTTTCCCTTTGGATTAAATTAAAGTCGGTGGGGAACATTAAATGTTTTGCGATTCAAGCTCACTTAATAGCTTGGTATCCGATTCTCACCGCGACAATTGTGTTTTAGGAAATTATGTTATTGATAAAGCCTTTATTGACTTATGAGCCAATGTAAGCCTAATGCCTTTAGTCGTCTATAATAAGCTAAACCTAGAGGACATGCAGCCAACTATGATGTCCCTTCAATTGGCCGATAGTCCAGTTAAATATCCAATAGGTATCTTAGAAGACATCCCAGTTAGGATTGGTCAACTTTATATTCCAATAGACTCTGTCATTATGGACATTAATGTAGACGAAGAAATTCCTATCCTTCTAGGTATATCATTTTTATCAACAACTAGAGCCATAATAGATTTCAAAAGAGGAAAGATGAGCTTCGGAGTAGGTGATGAAAAAGTAGAATTTATTTTGTCCAAATTCTTAATGGCACCTGCCATAGATGACTCGTGTTGTTCCATCGATATCATTGATGAGTGCATAAAAGAGTTAGACCAAGAAGAACCCACCAAAATGATTAAATTACCCTTGACCCCATCATGGAGGATGACAAATATAAATTGTTGGAAATTTATATAGCGACAGTCTTTATGAATGCTTAAAACTCAACCCAAATCATATACAATGTCTTAAGAAACTATCTATAGAGTTTAAAGAGCTACCTAAGAATCTGATATATGAGTTCCTGGATGAAGAACTAAATCATCCAGTCATAGTCAGTGCTACCTTAAATAGTGATGAAACTAATCAACTCTTAGATGTCTTGAGAAAGTATCCCGCAACTCTAGGTTATAACATTTCTTATATCAAAGGGATAAGTTCATATGTGTGCATGCACTAGATTTTACTAGAGGAACTAATCCCTCTAGAGAACATCAAAGAAGGATAAACCCTATAATGAGTGATCTAGTAAAAAAAGAGGTGCTAAAGTTACTAGAAGCCAAAATAATTTATCAAATTTCTGATAGTAAATGGGTAAGCTTTATACATGTGGTACCAAAAAAAGGGAGGTGTCACAGTCATACGAAACGAGAGAGGAGAACAAGTTGCAAAACATATATAAAGAGGTTGGTGTATGTGTATCGACTATAGAAAGATAAACAAAGTAACTAGGAAAGAATATTTTCCTCTTCCGTTCAAAGATCAAATGCTTGAGCATTTAGCTAGGCCCTCTAACTTTTGTTATTTGGATGGATATTCAGGATTTCCCTAAATCCCTATTCACCCTGATGATCAAAAGAAAATAACATTTACATGCCCTTATGAAACGTTTGCCTCTAGACGAATGTCATCCGGACTTTGCAATGCCCCGACCACCTTACAACATTGTATTATGTCAATATTTTTTGATTTCCTTGATAATATCATGGAAGTATTTATGGATAATTTCTCGGTATGTGGATCTTGTTTCAGAAACAGCATCACTAACATCGAGAGAATTCTAGAACGATGCATGGAAGTAAACCTCGTTCTGAACTGGGAAAATGCCACTTCATGGTCACTTAAGGTATAGTGTCAGGACACATAGTTTCAGAGAGACGCATCGAGGTTTACAAAGCCAAGATAAAGGTTATAGAAAACCTCCAACCACCAAAAATCGTTAGGGAAGTCCAAAGTTTTCTTGGACACGCCATTTTCTACCAACGCTTTACCAAAGAATTCTCTAAAATAACCAAACCTTTAAGTCGCCTTATAATGAAAGAAGTTGAATTTATGTTCGATGATAAATGTCTCAAAGCATTAAAAAACCTTAAACTAGCATTAATCTCTGCACCTATTATACAACCTTTTGAAATTATGTGTCATGCAAGTGATTTCATTGTTGGTGTTACTTGTTAGACGATGTGGCTAGTGATCTAGAGGGGGGGTGAATGGATCACCTCCTTGTTTACAAGGATTTAAAAGATATTTCAGAGTTTTCAAAGATTAACGGAAACCACGGTCCCAAATATACTAGCGTCTATTCTGGACCAGCCACTAGAAGACCGGACATGTGATAACATGCTGGATTTACGATTGAGATGATAAAGGTTTAAACACACAAGCTGTAAAAGTGTTGAATGCACCTATCACAAAAGCTATTTCCAATGAATCAAAATGATTAAAAACGTAAATAGAGATGGAGAAGGAATACAATACGCAGAGATTTGGTAAGGAAGTTCCCCACGTTCGTCCTCGCGTGTGGGTACGTCTCCCTCTCAATTTCAAACCGAAATTGAGAACTTTTATATCAATATTGTTGAAATCGTCGTTTACAAGGTTTCTATACAAACACCAGAAATCTATACACCTAGATCTTCCTATTGTATCAACCTTCACTTGATCTGAGCCAAATCAAGATTCCCTGCAAGTAATACAAACAATTCACCGGTTCCACGATCTATTTGCGAAATCTCCCAATTTCCAAATCTTACGTTGCGGCTGAATCTGTCTTGTAAATGTGACTAACAAACCCTCAAGAACACGCCCGTTCTTGAAGGAAAACCCAGCTGGTTTTTCCTTGAAACCTTCTATCACTCTTCAACTCAGCTGGATCTCCGATCGTACCACTGAACGTTATCTCATAAACCTTCAATTCACAGAACAACACTTAATTCCTTGTTAATGTTCTTGCATTAAGGTATTTGAGAAGATGATGAAGATGAATTTGATTCTAGGTTTCAATCCTGCTCAACATTGAATTGTCCACACCCAAAATCCCTTTTCTTGATGTGTTCTTCAATGATCCTTGACTGTGAAATTCGTATGCAATTTCTGTGTTTTTTTGCTGCACTAACAGAAACACAACATATACTATGCAGATTCTGTTAGAAGTAAAAACAGAAAAATGAATCGATTCAAGACACGAATGAATCGATACATAATAGTATTTATACTGTTATGTATCAATACATATTATCATGAATCGATACATACTGAACAGATGATCAAAAACAGAGAAATAAACAAACAATGAATCAATGCATGTTTGTATGTGTCGATACATAAAAGAAATTCCAGAACCATTCTTACAGCATGAATCGATGCATGATGGAATGAATCGATTCATTTTGCGAATTTCCAAAATTATTTCTACAGCATGAATCGATGCATGATGGAATGAATCGATTCATTTTGCGTATTTTCAGAAAAACAAAGACATTATTAAAAATGAGACAAGAGATATAAAGGCTAGCATTTTGTCTTAATATGAAGCATATGATAAAAGCACAAACACCTAAAATTTATAATCATACAAAACTAGAGTTACTCACAAACTCCCCCTTTTTGATGATGACAAATTTTTTTAAGTGTGAGAACCACTCCCCCTGAGTTTGTGCATGCCTGTCATTTTTCACACTCGCCTTTCTCCCCCTTTGTCAACATCAAGAAAGAATGCATAGGTGAAGCAAAAAATCAGCAATACCAAGATATATAAGCAGAATTCACTCACAAAGAATGAGGCATAAAGGGCAAACAAATTAGTCGAAAGCAGCAAACAAGCATAGGCATTGAAATTGTTAATTAGAGTTGCGAATTACAAAAACAAACCAAACTCATACAATGTTTAAACATAAAAAAACAAAGAAACTTAAGCAAGAAACAATGATGTTATGCAAAATGAAATGCAGCCTCAATGAGGAAAGTGGCCACCACAAGACTCCGTATCATCTCTATCGGGGTCTCGGAAACTTGGAGGAGGAGGTGGAGGAGGCATTTCATCAGGATTCTGCCCCATGAAGTTGTAACGCCTGAACCGTTTCTGAACCTCTGTGCTTTGAAATCTTTCCATTATCCCCGGATGCGAACGACAATCATCCATAAATCCAGACATCTCATTGTAGAAAACTTGATGCCACTTAACCAAGTCGGTATGCCATGAATGTTGATTATGATACATCCTAGTGTGTTCATCATGCCATTCTTGGTGCTCTTTATGCCATTCCGTTTGTTGGACATGCCACGCACGGGCTTCTTCATGCCGGGCATTGTTTGCAATTTCCATCTACTCAAACATTTGAGTAAGATATGCCGGAGCAGTAGTAGATGAAGTCGGTGGAGCCGATGAAGGAGCCGGTTCATAGTTTGTAGGAGACCACCTTTGTGGTACCCACTCACCCCAACCAGTGTTGGCATTTGCATCAGGAGGATTTTCTGCATCCTCCATATCTTCATCCCTTTGTTCTTCAACAAAAATCTATTCAGAAGGAATATCAAAGTTGTAGATTCTGGTTCTAGTGCTGCGTTCAAAGAAGTAATAGCAGCGACGCTCGATGTCCCACCTATATCCCATATGAGAGAGAGTAACATTGTTGAATTCTCGAACACTAGAAGAAGATAAGAGAGGCACAGGAGGGAAAACCACTTTCTAAAACTTAAGGATCCGCATAATCTGTGCGGCATATGCAAGAGTGATGTTCTTGGAACTGTTCCGCGTAAGAAAGATACGCTTGACAAAGTAATTTGGCCAATTCAAATGGATCTTCTTCTGCAGAATGTACAAGAGATGGATATCTGGCTTATCTAATCGAGAGTGCCCACCGGACCTTGGACGCAAGATATGTGAAAGAATCCAATGCAGAATTATGGGAACGCTCTTTATCATTCCAGAAGTCAAAGGCTCATCATCAGCAAGAGGTCTTTCCAATTTAGAAATGGATGCACAATATTCCTTCAACTTAAACTGTGTTTCAAAGTTCTGATCATGCCACATCTGCAACTCAGGCAACAGGGATGGCAGTTTGAACACTTTGGGCCAATCATCAGCCTCAAAACGGTAAGTTCTGGTTCCAATAGAACACTTGAACATGTAGCCTTTACCAGTTTTCACACCAGCATAAAAAGCACGAATAAAGTCTTCATGATAATCATCTTTAGCAGTTAAAAAGGACCCAAGATTTTGTGCGTCGATTAAATCCGCAACTTCTTCTAAACAAAGAGTACGTACATCACTAGAATTGAAAACATGTGGTTTCATGACTAACCTAGTCTTAAAAGAAACCTCAAATTCTTCAACAATGGTAGGATGAAGAATGGAATCCCCAGAGGGAGGAATTTCGGGAACAGAAGGAGCTTGATGGGAAGACTCAACAAGTTCTTTGCCTTTACGTTTTCCTTTTTCTCTAGGAAGCATGACTCTTGGAGGCATAATGGTGAGATTAGGGTTTTGAGAGAAGAGGGGTTTTGTGGTGTTAGGGTTAGGAAACTGTAAATGATGCAAATGAAATGAAGAAAGAGATATAATAGAGTTTTGTAACTGATGGACATGTCATAGCAGTTGCTGATGTGTCGATTCATAAGAAAATAATCTGAAATTAAAACAGTATGCGTCGATTCATGACCTTATGAATCGATTCATTTGACGAATTTTTTTGAAAATCAGGTTGCTATGTATCGATACAAACCACGAATGTATCGATACATACTGTAACTATTTTGACAGATTTAAAAGAAAATGAATATGAATCGATTCAATATGGCTGTGATCGATTCATAATGCGAAATTTTTGAAATTCAAGTGGCTATGTATCGATACAATATGGTTGGGATCGATACATACTGTAATAATTTTTACAGTGATAAAAGAAATTTAGCATGAATTGACACAAAAATGAATATGCAAAACAAACATTATGCAGAATGCAGAATGAATCATAACATTGTACGAATGCTTAAGAATACTTTACAAACAAAACATCAATGCTCAAACATTCATATGTAAAGAAGTACATGTAAGCGAGAAATAATTGCTCAAACATACATTGATCACGCAATATCAACAAAGTGAAGAGAGGAACAATATTACCTCCGTCGTAGTAATCTCATGAGGTACGAGTGAAGTCTACATTCAGAACTTAGTAAACACGATGAGATAAATATAAACTAAATCAAACAAACTTAAGACACCAATGCGGAGAGATCAAGAATCCCTAATTCGCGACGAATGGTTCAGTGGCCAAAGGTTTAGTGAAAATGTCAGCAAGTTGATGTTTAGTATCAACATGCTCAAAAACAACATCTCCTTTTTCAACATGATCGCGAAGGAAGTGATGTCTAATCTCAATATGTTTGGTGCGTGAGTGTAAAACAGGATTCTTAGTGATATTAATGGCACTAGTGTTGTCACACATAATTGGAATGCGTTTAAGTTCAATGTCAAAATCTTGTAGTTGTTGTCTTAGCCACAAAATTTGAGCGCAATAGCTACCGGCTGCAACATACTCAGCCTCTGCAGTAGACAAAGCTACAGATACTTGCTTTTTACTATGCCAACTTATTAAAGAATTTGAAAACAGATGACATGTACCACCAGTGCTTTTCCTATCTGATTTGCAGCCAGCAAAATCAGAATCAGAGTAACCTACTAAGCTGCAATCGCTTCCTTTGGAATACCAAAGCCCATATTTAGGTGTTCCATTAAGATACCTAAATATATGCTTGACTGATTTTAAGTGAGATTCCTTAGGATTTGATTGATATCGTGCACACATACACACACTAAACATGATGTCCGGTCTAGAAGCAGTAAGATACAAGAGAGACCCAATCATACCTCTATACCTTTTGACATCAACACACTTACCATGTTCATCTTTGTCCAAGTTTCCATTGGTAGGCATGGGAGTGTCAATTGGTTTTGAATTATTCATTCCAAAATGCTTGAGCAGCTCTCTGCAGTATTTTGTTTGACATACTGCTGTACCTTCATCGAGTTGCTTTATTTGGAGGCCTAAGAAGTAGTTCAACTCCCCCATGAGACTCATCTCAAACTCACCCTGCATAACATTAGAAAATTCTTCGACCAAGTGTATGTTAGTTGAACCAAAAATTATATCGTCTACATAAACTTGAACTAAAAGAATGTGTTTCCTTTGTGTTTAATGAAGAGTGTATTATCCACTTTACCTCTAGAATATCCATGATCAAGTAGAAATTTGCTAAGTCTTTCGTACCACACACGGGGTGCTTGCTTAAGACCATATAAAGCACGCTTTAATTTGTAAACATGATCTAGATATTCAGAATTTTCAAAACCAGGAGGTTGTGAAACATATACTTCTTCATTTATGACACCATTTAAAAATGCACTCTTTACGTCCATTTGGTAAAGCTTGAAATTCATAGAACACGCATAAGCAAGCAAAAGACGTATAGCTTCAAGGCGAGCCACTGGAGCATAAGTCTCCTCATAATCTATGCCCTCCTATTGGTTATACCCTTGTGCTACCAAGCGTGCCTTGTTCCTATTTATCACTCCGCTTTCATCAAGTTTATTCCTAAACACCCATTTAGTACCTATGATGTGATGATCTCGCGGACGAGGGACAAGTTCCCAAACGTCATTTCTTTTAAATTGATTAAGCTCTTCTTGCATGGCCATTAGCCAAAATTCATCAATCAAGGCCTCTTTAGCATTTTTAGGTTCCACTTGTGATACAAAAGCGAAGTGAGAACAAAAGTTACTTATCTTAGAACGAGTCAACACTGCCTTTGAAATATCTCCCAATATATTGTCTATAGGGTGGTCTTTAGAGGATTTCCAAGCTGGTGGAAAGTCCTTCACTTGAGATGTTCCTTCCTCTTTATCTTTTTCATGACTAGTATCTTCCTCCTTCTCAATTTCAGCCTTTTCAGATTGATCAATTTCCGAAACAGCTTCTTTGAGTATGTCTTATGTAGATACACCTGCATCATCAAAAGAGATACCTTTTCCGACAATTTTTGGGTAAGACTCATCAAAAGAAACATGGACAGATTCTTCAACAGAAAGTAAACGCCTATTATACACTCTATATGCTTTGCTTGATTGAGAGTATCCAAGAAAAATACCTTCATCAGCTTTGGCATCAAACTTCCCAAGATTTTCCTTACCGTTATTCAAAACAAAACATTTACAACCGAACACATGAAGATGAGACAAGTTTGGCTTTCTACCTTTTAAAATTTCATAAGGTGTTTTATTCAAAATAGGACGAATTAAAATCCTGTTCAGAACATAATAAGTTGTGCTAATTGCATCAGCCCAAAAATATTTTGGTAGTCCACCCTCATTGAGCATTGTTCTTGCCAATTCTTCTAAAACTCGATTTTTGCGCTCCACAACACCATTTTGTTGTGGAGTTCGAGGAGCTGAAAAGTTGTGCTCAATGCCATACTTGTCACAATACTTATCAAAGAGATGGTTTTGAAATTCACCTCCATGATCGCTTCGGATTGTAACTATTTTAGAATTCATTTTGTTTTGGGACAGCTTTGCAAAACTTTTAAAAGCAGAAAAAGTTTCATCTTTGCTATGAAGGAATATAGTCCAAGTGAATCTAGAGTAGTCATCTACTATTACGAAACCATAATAGTTTCCACCTAAGCTCTTTGTCTTAGATGGTCCAAAGAGGTCCATATGGAGAAGCTCAAGGGGTCTTGAAGTTGAAATTATGTTTTTAGATTTAAAGGAGACCCTTGTTTGTTTCCCCATTTGGCAAGCATCACATAGGTGGTCTTTTGAAAATTTTATTTTAGGAAGACCTACTACTAGATCCTTAGATACAACCTTATTAAGAAAATCGAAATTAACATGTGCTAAGCGTCTATGCCACAACCATGAATCATCATTTAGGGCTACTAGACATTTAGTGCTTGTTAAAGATACACTCAAAAGATCAAGCATATATATGTTGTTTACTCTTACACCCTTAAACACAACATTATGTTCGGTATGTTCAATTTTGCAACAAGTTTTTGTGAAAGAAACTTTATAACCTTTGTCGCATAGTTGACTTATACTTAACAAATTGTGTTTAAGTCCCTCTACAAGATGGACATCAGAAATAGTAGTGGTAGAGGGATTACCTACACTACCTTTACCAAGTATAGCTCCTTTGTTATTGTCTCCATAAGTAACATACCCCTTCTTCTTTGCTTTGAAGTCAATAAAAAGTGATATGTCACCCATCATGTGCCTTGAACACCCGCTGTCCAGAAACCATCTTCTTTCCATGGATGCAAGACACTCATCCTACAATATCAAAAGAGAGAGGTAGGTACCCAATTTTTATTGGGTCCAAGTGGGTAAGTGGTAACATGGTTGTCTTTAGGCTTCCATTGATAAATGCCTTTAGGCACTAGAAATCTTCTAAATTTGCATTTTTCAATGGTATGGCCAGCATGACAACAATAATGACAAACACTACGATAATGTTGTTGTTTATGATTGGTCCTTAAATCCTTTGGAACAAAAGAATATTTTGCATATGGAGGATTTAATGACTTTTTGAACAACCTAGTATCAATGGCATAAGTAATATTAGGTTGCAAGGCTTTTTCCAATTTGACTTTAAGAGAAATAACCTCTTGTTGCCAAATGTGACAAGCTTCACAATGCCTTATTTTACTACAACCATCAATATCAATAGCTTTTGAATTTTCTGCAATGCTAGATTTCAAGTATTCTAAATCTTTTTCAGCATGTTGTACTTTACCTTCCAAGTATGAAAAAATTTGTTTATCGGAAGATAATCTTTTAAATGCTTCTATAGCTTCATTATGCAGTTTTTCAAAAGCTATTTTCAATTCAGAAAAGGACATAGAAGAGAAATTGTTATAGTAAGCTTGTTTTACCTTTTTATCATCACTTTTCTTCTTGTGGTGGGACTGATTTTTGGTGTGAGCCATAAGACACAAATTTGCGGTTTCATCGCTATCACTTGAGCATTGTGTACTTGATGAATCACTATCACTTTCCCAAGCAATGTAAGCTCTTCTTTGATTATTATACCTTTTTGGTGGAGCTTTTCCTTTATCCTTTTTCTTTAAAGGACAATCCGTTTTATAATGTCCGGACTTGCCACAATTAAAGCAAGACCCTCTTTCTCTATTCTTCTTAATCTCTTCCTGTTTTGAATCTATAGATTGTCTTCTAAACTTTATGAGATTTTTGTCGGAAAGCTTGATTCCATTCTTTCGAATGAATCTATTATATCTCCTAACAAAAAGTCCCATTTCTTCGTCATCGGAGTCTTCGTCACTACTTGACTCATTGTTGCTTAGCTCTTTTTGTGAGGACTTTGAGTTAGAAGCCACAAGAGCTATAGGCCTCTTCTCACCCTCTTTGTCTTTATTCTTCTCCTTTCCCTTTTTACTTTTGTTCTCAAACTTTTCTAGACTTTCTAGTTCTTGCTGATGTTCCTCCAGCTTTCCAAACAAAGTAGTCATTGTGAGTGTCGTTAGATCGTTGGCTTCCTTGATAGCTGTTACTTTAGGTTGCCATTCCCTTCTAAGACATCTCAGAATTTTATTAGTAGCAATTTCATTGGAAACAGGTTTTCCAAGTGCATTCAAACGATTAATGAGATGAACAAATCTCTTTTGCATGTCGGGAATAGATTCTCCTTGTTTCATGCGAAAGAGTTCGAACTCTTGATTAAGTGTGTTAATGTGGGACTGTTTTACTTCAGTTGTACCTTCATGTGCAATTTCTAAAGCGTCCCACATTTCTTTAGCTGTCGAGCAATGGGATACTCGATAATACTCATCTGCACTAAGTGCTGAAATTAGCATATTTCGAGCTCTCCAATCACTTGACCACTTTTTCTCATCTTTCTCATCCCAATCATCTTCTGGTTTAGGTACTATGGCACCTGCCTCATTCATCATGGTAATTTGAAAAGGACCATTTTGAATGACAATCCATACGCGCCTATCCACAGAATTTATGTGAACTCGTATGCAGTCTTTCCAGTAGCCATAATTTTCACCATTGAAAACAGGAGCTCTATTATACACCCCCTTTGGTTCAGAATCCATAACGTTACAGGCAGCCACAAAGCACCAGCGAACCGGTGCTCTGATACCACTTGTTAGACGTTGTGGCTAGTGATCTAGAGGGGGGGGGTGAATGGATCACCTCCTTGTTTACAAGGATTTAAAAGATTTTTCAGAGTTTTCAAAGATTAATGGAAACCACGGTCCCAAATATACTAGCGTCTATTCTGGACCAGCCACTAGAAGACCGGACATGTGATAACGTGCTGGATTTACGATTGAGATGATAAAGGTTTAAACACACAAGCTGTAAAAGTGTTGAATGCACCTATCACAAAAGCTATTTCCAATGAATCAAAATGATTAAAAACGTAAATAGAGATGGAGAAGGAATACAATACGCAGAGGTTTGGTAAGGAAGTTCCCCACGTTCGTCCTCGCGTGTGGGTACGTCTCCCTCTCAATTTCAAACCAAAATTGAGAACTTTTATATCAATATTGCTGAAATCGTCGTTTACAAGGTTTCTATACAAACACCAGAAATCTATACACCTAGATCTTCCTATTGTATCAACCTTCACTTGATCTGAGCCAAATCAAGATTCCCTGCAAGTAATACAAACAATTCACCGGTTCCACGATCTATTTGCGAAATCTCCCAATTTCCAAATCTTACGTTGCGGCTGAATCTGTCTTGTAAACGTGACTAACAAACCCTCAAGAACACGCCCGTTCTTGAAGGAAAACCCAGCTGGTTTTTCCTTGAAACCTTCTATCACTCTTCAACTCAGCTGGATCTCCGATCGTACCACTGAACGTTATCTCATAAACCTTCAATTCACAGAACAACACTTAATTCCTTGTTAATGTTCTTGCATTAAGGTATTTGAGAAGATGATGAAGATGAATTTGATTCTAGGTTTCAATCCTGCTCAACATTGAATTGTCCACACCCAAAATCCCTTTTCTTGATGTGTTCTTCAATGATCCTTGACTGTGAAATTCGTATGCAATTTCTGTGTTTTTTTGCTGCACTAACAGAAACACAACATATACTATGCAGATTCTGTTAGAAGTAAAAACAGAAAAATGAATCGATTCAAGACCCGAATGAATCGATACATAATAGTATTTATACTGTTATGTATCAATACATATTATCATGAATCGATACATACTGAACAGATGATCAAAAACAGAGAAATAAACAAACAATGAATTGATGCATGTTTGTATGTGTCGATACATAGAAGAAATTCCAGAACCATTCTTACAGCATGAATCGATGCATGATGGAATGAATCGATTCATTTTGCGAATTTCCAGAATTATTTCTACAGCATGGATCGATGCATGATGGAATGAATCGATTCATTTTGCGTATTTTCAGAAAAACAAAGACATTATTAAAAATGAGACAAGAGATATAAAGGCTAGCATTTTGTCTTAATATGAAGCATATGATAAAAGCACAAACACCTAAAATTTATAATCATACAAAACTAGAGTTGCTCACATTATTTTAGGGCAATGAAAAGACAAGAGACTACATGTAAATTATTACGCCAATAGAACCTTAGACTTAGCCAAACTTAATTATGCCACAATGGAAAAGGAACTCCTTGTCGTTTTTTTTGCTATTGACAAATTCCGCTCCTATTTGGTCGGAGCCAAAATTACAGTTTACACCAATCACACAGCTATTTGATATATGTTGAGCAAAAAGGATGCTGAGCCTAGACTACTTCAATGGATCCTTTTGCTACAAGAATTCGACCTGGAGATCCGTGATAATAAAGGAAACAAAAACATGTTAGCTGATCACTTTTCGAGGCTAGAATATTTTAAACCAAACCTAGTACCTATAAATAATGATTTTACATATGATAGACTTATAGTAGCTGTTAGAACCAATCAAAACAATGACCCTGATCGTGAATTAGAACTAAACATTGAAAACACTCTAGTAATAACTCACATACCCTGGTACGCTGACTTTGTTAATTACTTAGCCACCAATATCATACCCCATGACCTAAACTATCAACAGAAGAAGAAGTTCTTTCACAATGTGAAACACTTTTATTGGGATGAACCCCTCCTATTCAAGAGAGGTGCAGACGACATATTTTTTCGTTGTGTTCCTGAGGAGGAGGTAGAAATTATTATCAATCATTGTCACTCTACACCTTATGGTGGACATGCAAGCACGTCTAAGACATGCACCAAAATATTTCAAGTCGGCCTCTTCTGGCCAACCTTATGGCGCGATGTCCATGCTTACATAGTAAAATGTGACCAGTGTCAATGCACTGGGAACGTTTCAAGACATGATGAAATGCCCTTATGGAATATCCAGGAAGTGGAAGTCTTCGATGTCTGGGGAATAAATTTCATAGGACCGTTTCCATATTTGATGGGAAACAAATACATCTTAGTAGTTGTAAACTACGTGTCTAAGTGGATTGAAGTCATAGCCTCACCCACTAACGAAACTCGTGTGGTAATAAAATTATTCAAAAATAATATTTTTCCTAGATTTGGAGTATATCGCCTTGTTATAAGCGATGATGGATCACACTTCATATCAAAAATATTTGATAACCTTTTAAATAAATATGGAGTAAAACACAAAGTAGCAACACCCTACCATCAGCAAACTAGCGGACAAGTAGAGGTGTCAAATAGGGAGATTAAACAAATATTAGAAAAACATATATTTCAATATCCATAAAAGATTGGTATTTAAGACTACAAGAAACATTATGGGCTTATATGTCTGCTTACAAAACCCTATAGGAACAACCTCGTTTAAATTGATCTATGGAAAATCCTGTCACTTACCCTTTGAGTTAGAGCATAAAGCCCATTGGGACATCAACGCCCTAAATATGGATTACCTAGCAGCTAGAGACAAGCACATTCTCGACATTCATAGGTTAGAATAACTTTGTCGCGATGCTTATGAAAATGCCATTATCTATTAGGAAAGAACTAAAGTGTGGCATGACAAGAGAATTGTTAGAAAATAATTTAACGTAGGAGACCTCGTACTTCTCTTTAATTCTAGATTGTGTCTTTTCCCTGGTAAGTTACTCTCAAGATGGATTGGCCCCTATGAGGTCGCCAAAGTCCTGAAGTATGGGCAGTAGAAATCTGAAACCATTCATGTAGTCCTTTCATAGTAAATGGACAAATGTTAAAACACTATAACAGAGGTGACATCCCTACCTATTACTCTATCCATACTCTGATTGATCCATCAATTTCTATTTCTACGATGTGATTTTTATAATCGTCGAGCTAACAACGTTAAACAAGCAATGTGTGGGAGACAAACCATGACCATTTTATATTTATTATTTGTTTTTGTATCATATTTTATTATTTTTAAAAGGCCGATTATTTAATTTATTATTTACTTAACAAGACTAACTTGTGTTATGTTTATGTTTCAGGTTTCATATCCCATTAATCTCCATAACATATTCTCCACTAACCATTTTTCAGGATGCAGAGCTTCGACGATATGCATTTCGCGTTCTGAGATGACACTCAGAGTAAATGATATCTAGTTTTATCTGAGAGACCTATGTTCTTAACCAGATACCCTGACTCCACTTGCCTAGAAGCCTTAGGCCTTGAAGCCAGTGTGAGAAATTTATGCCATCAACTCTAATGGGAGGAATACTCTGATGCAATGAATGTAACTTACATAAACCTCACTTTAGAATTTATTAGCTCACTCACCTATGAACCTTATGTTGGTATAGGATTCAAAAGAGTTTGTATTAACTTTAGAATGTTTAGAATTGCGTATACTTTTAACCATGAGGATTTTGCTAACCTCATAGGATTTCAATGTGGCCTTGATGCTATGCTTGAACTTCCTGTTGGTGATTTCATGCAGGATGGGATTTATAATTTTTGGAGTGATATCACAAGTGGTGGGAGCCCTGACCCATCCATCCAACTTTCAAACTGCATTAATTACCCAGCTTTTAGATACTTCTAAATGATCTTAGCCCAAAACTTTTTCAGGAAGAGTGAGACGGATGAACATGTTAGTGCTGAAGAGATCTTTATGCTCTTTTGCACCACTCATTCACGACCTGTAGCCTCCGGAAATTTCTTCATTGATAACTTACACCTTAATGCCAGATTCTCCGAGGGACTCCTATATGTAGTTGGAATAGTGACCCATATAGCTTATGCCCTAGGTTTCATTATCAAACTATATAACCTAACCGCCTATTGTTGTTGCACCCTGATTGACCTGAATCGTTGTTTAGACCATGGCCTAGCGAGAAGAGTATTTCTCAGTCACATTCATTATAAGCTATTGATAATAAATGAAACTATCCACTACTTTGGCGTACCACACCCAATAAGAACAAATATCCACAACAAATAAAATTGTTCATATGCCTTAGAAGCCCAAGATGAGACACCTGCTAGACCTAATACCCCTCTTGTTCCCAAATACTAACCTACACCTCTCCTGGATAGGACCTCAATTTATTCCTCTAATGTCAATCTGCAAAGGCACAATGTTTACTATGAGCTAGACGCCATGCGCCAGGAGATGTATTCTTTCCGAGAAGTCCATACTGACCTCGCCTTATAGATGGAGGTCTCTGATCTTAGACACACTATAGAGATAGACTCTCTTACTAATGATATCTATTGTCTTTGACGTCATCTTGATGAGGCACGAGAATCCTATCCATATCAGAATCAGGATGACCGACGGAGATCACTTTAGAGGAGTTACTGGAAGCATCGAGGACACTGCTCATAATATATGTGGGGGAGATTTACCACTTTATTTTTATTATCTGATTCACCATCATTAGACATTATTTCCATTACTATGATTAGATTTATTTCCACATAATTAGATTTATTTCTGCAAAATTAGATTTAATTTTTCGCATTTAATTTTTTGTTTACTAAACTTATTATTTCCATTCCTGGAAAGCTTCTAGGCTTACTCTAAAGTCTTAATCAAAAACCTCATTACTAGTAACACTTAAGTGTTAGAACACAAGGAACTAATGTTCACATCTTTCTAGTTACACTTAAGTGTTCATGTACTTCATTTGTGTAATCTTCTTAGTAGAAGCATTAAGTGTACAGGTTGCCCTCATACAGAGAAGGTTGAATTATGTCTCTTTCTTGATAGCACACATGTGTGTCGTTGTGAAAAACAAAGGGACCATATCATTTGGAGGATTGATTACCTCCATTGCACGAGCTTTAGAGTTAGACACCGAGTTAGCTACGTTAGAACCATTACCACCTCGCATAATTAATTTGAAATGTTTGAGAAATATGTGATTGTGCAAGATAAGAAAATAGGGAGACTATAACCTTATGGTTCACAATATAGATATCCCGAGTGTTATTTTACCTTGTTCTCGTCGTACAGATGTACTACATGAAAGAAGCTGGACTTATGATCTACATGTTTCACCCTTTGTCAGTCTGATACCACCAAATGTTCCACTGGATGAGGAGGATAGAATCGATGAAGAATATGAGCGAAGAAACATGTATCTTGTTCATAATTCACCCCTACCATACGTACCACGTCCACCTCATGCATCACCTGCACATACACCACCTTTTACTCACCCTTTTACAGGTACATCTTCTAGTTACTATTTTATTGAAGAAATGTTAAGAAAGAAAAGAGATCGTGAGGACGAATATGATGGTATTTTATATGCCATGTGTATGAGCATCAACAAGAAATGATGGAACTTATGCGAGAGTCTCAAAGTCAAATGAACCGTTCCATGCAATAAAGCTTAGAAGTTGAAGTTGCCTTGACATCTTAACAACAACACCAATAAACGTACTTTATGAGGAATTTCTAATATGTAGAAATGAATC
The DNA here is from genome assembly GCA_963966055.1 of Lathyrus aphaca. Lineage (NCBI taxonomy): Eukaryota > Viridiplantae > Streptophyta > Magnoliopsida > Fabales > Fabaceae > Lathyrus > Lathyrus aphaca. Next base: position 35,137,303 of record OZ014524.1, read on the forward strand.
AAGCTTCTATACTAGGGAATATATGAAGACCTCAAGAGTCAAATACCGCACTAGCAACATAGGTTAAGCAACTCGATATTTCACAGAATACTCGCCACCGCAGTAGGAGCCATCATCAGAGATGTCTAGAGCAAGAAGGATAGGGTACCACTGGATAATAATAGCTTCGTCCAGGTTCTACCTATATGTTCTCACCTTTTATCGAAACACTGGGGACAATGTCCAGTTTAATTGTGGGAGGAGATATTTATAGTTTTTATTTCCTTTTATGTTTTCGAATTTTATTGCTTTCTAGTTAGTTTCAATTATGCTTTTAGTTTGTTTTTAATAATTACATGTGCTTGATGAGTCATATGTGTAGTTTGTCTATTTCCCCCATTTCTCGAGCCATACAAAAAAAATTAAATAAGGAAACAAATTTTATTTTGAAAATTTGGGATGTTAGACAAGTTTAGGATAGGTTGTAGAGACTTGGGAAATTTTTTGAAAAATCAGTATCGTCTTAACACCGTAATTTTCCTAATTATAGAGATCGATATGAATACTTATTTTGTTGTGTCCTTGAAATATCATCCTCGAATTAATCCTTAAGTAGTTTATTTTAGTAGTCAGCACCATCTAAGATACCGCTAAGTGAAGGAATAGTTGCAAATAGGTGAATGACCCCGTAAAAAGAAAAAAAAAAAGAAAAAAAAAATATAAGTAGCAAAATGAAAAGGATTTGAAAAAGAATTCATGCCTCACCCGATTATTTAGCCTAACGGTAGTGAGACTTATAAGAATTGTGCTTATGTGTCTATGCTAAATAGCAAAATTATTGAATATTGACACAATTTGGATCAGGATCACCAATAAGTTTGTTCACCATGTGAATACAAGATAACATGCTTAATATGATTGTGCATGAATGAAAAAGGATGAGAAAGGGATGAGCAAGTTAGGCCTAAGTATAATAACATGATACAAATTGATCTTTATAAGAAGGAAACTTATGACCACAAATCTCGGAAAGTGTTATTATGATATCCTTGGTTCACGAGTCAATATCAATGCAATCTTGTTGAACTAAACTCTCTAGCCTAGATTTAATACTTGTGTGTTGCTATTCCTCTTTTGTTCTTATAAGAGTTTAATTGTGGACAAACAAAGGTTTAAGTGTGGGAGAATTTGATAACACAGAAACACATTGCATATTTAGCTCGGAATGCACATGTTTATTGTAGTTTTATTGTCATTTTCTTGCATTATGTGTGTGTTTTGTCTTGTTTTCATGTATGTTTCCTAAATAAAGCCTTTCACAGAGAAATGAGGCAAAAAGAGCGATAATCAGAGATTTTCGGTGGAAAATACACATATGGAATCCCACATGGTGTTGGCCATAGGGGTAGCCATGATGTGTAAGCTATCACCTGCGTCTCAATGGTCACAAGACCGAGTCACCCCCACCTCTTCACATGGAAGACGCCATACCAAGATGGCGGACACCACCTTCATTTTTCATGTCCAGTCAAGATGGCTATCACCCATGTCTAAACTTTTATTATTTTATTCCATTCCCATTACAAAACCTTTTAACAATTCTCCTTAGATAAACAATGTAGCAAGAGAAACGATAGATTGACCATTAGGTCTTTGTAGGATCGAAAATCTTTTATTTTACTCTGACGTACTCCATATACTTGCGGAAAGCACCCATCACTTATAAAACCCCTATAGGAACAACCCCGTTTAAATTGGTTTATAGGAAATTATGTCACCTACCCTTCGAATTAAAACATAAAGCATATTGGGCTATAAAAGCCCTTAACATGGACCATTTGAGAGTTGGAGACTAGCGCATACTAGACATCCACAAACTAGAGGAACTTTGTCACGATGTCTATAAAAATGCCATAATTTACAAAGAAAGAACCAAAGCATGGTACGAAAAAAGAATTGCGAGAAAAAAGTTCACTGTAGGTGACCCAGTACTTCTGTTCAACTCCAAATCGCAATTTTTTCCAGGTAAATTACGTTCCAGATGGTCTGGTCCGTATGAAGTCACAAAAGTCTTAAAATCTGGTGTAGTCGAGATCCAAAACCAATCATCCAATCCTTTCATTGTGAATGGACAAATATTAAAGCAGTATAACAGAGGTGACATCCTTACTTACTATTCTGGTCATACTTTGATAGAACCACCCCTTGCTACTTCAACAATATGATTAAAAAAACCGTCGAGCTATTCAATCATAGTCTTTAGCATGAAATAATTACCTGTGTGTCTGTGTTTTTTTACTTATGTTCATGAATGTTTGCTTGAGGACAAACAATGTTTTAAGTGTGAGATATTTTGAAAACACCGAAACACATTGTGTGTTTTGCTCGACTTGCACATGTTTTTACTATTGTTTTGTTTCCATTTTTAGTGTTATGCTGATACTTTTCCTTATTTTGAGGTACATAGTCAAGAGAGATCCATACTCAAAGAAACTGAGCAAAACGGAGGAAAAACAGAGAAAATGGTGTAAATTGCATTCATGACGTCCACCACGGCGTTTTCCGTGGAGGTTGCCATGAGGTGGATGACATGTCCCACGCTTCAACAGTCACAAGGACCATGTATGTCCATTTTGGGAATGTGGCATTCGCCACCCTTACATGGTGGTCACTATCTTTGAAAAACACGCCCCAGTCAATGGCAGTTGAAGAATCACCCCATGACTTCCTTTCTCTTCTCACATGAATCCAGAAGTGGCTACTTCCTCTCCAAGACATTGTAGTAGTATAAATAGACCTATAATCTCACTTTTAGAGGCATCCAAGCTTAGTATAACATAAGTCATATATCCATATTCAAATAACTTTAATTCTTCACATCACAGAGTTATTGCACCTTTGTTGTTATTAAGTTTGGAGTATTTTAGTTGTAGCATTTAATCTTGCTGTCATTTACATTCCATCAAAGTTTATTTATGTTGTATCAGATTCAAGTCTCTGATTGGAGCAAGTTCTTATTAATTTCAGCATTATTTACCTTTTACTCGTCCTGTTTATTTACTCACTTTATTTTATATCCTCGTCTTATTTTATTTCATTTCCTTACTTTTATTTAGTATCATCACACACTTATTTACTTTCTTTACTTTATATCTCGCTTGTTATTTTCCATTGCAAAAATCTATTTCCAAAGCTTTATTTTGACCGCATTACTTTTTTCAAGTTCTTATTGTTTACTTATGAAATTAAATTGCATGCTTATTAATTTAATTCATTTTCTCAATATGTCTTATTCTACTTTTCAATAATATGTTTTTTTGCTTACCGCAACCATGTCCAGCTAAACGGTTAGTGCTGGAATGTGAGGACCTTCGGTTTAACAGTATTCCATATGGTGTTTCTTTAGGATTACTATTCGAGATGTTTTGATTTTAATTCAATTTTTCCATAATTAAATTGATCAGTTACTAAGGAGTAGATATGTAACTAGGTCGGGTAAGATCGAAAGTCATCTGACACTTAAGATTAAAATTGGTTAGTTTTTGGTTAATAAAAATCGTGAAAGCACTTTGTTAATCAATTAGGAAATTTAATATTTTTAGAAGGTTATTTTGAAACTTTTTTCAGACGCGTTTATAGGTTTAGGATCTGGTTATCCGAGCAAATTTCAGAAACCCTTTTAAGTTAAATTTTCCAATCAAGATTACTTTTCAACTAAGCTAAAGAAGTGATTACATAAAAAATATTTTTTTTACTTTAACGCAATACACAATTGATATGCGTAAGCGGACAATACACATTAGAGATTAAGTCTGCTTCCGAATATCGAAAGTGACAGTTCCTTATTAATTAAATACTTTTTCAAGGAAGAAAATATTTTTCCCGTAAGTAATTCTACTTATTAAATTATTATTTATTAAAACTTTAATAAATATTTATTATTTATTAAACTATTGATTGATGAGAGCTACCTTCCATTATTACATCTTTGAATTTATTAAAACTTTATTATTTTATTTTATTCCTATTCCAAAACCTTTTAAAAATAGCCTTAGATAAACATCGTAACAAGAGAAACGATAGATTGACCATTGGGTATTTGTAGGTTCAACAACATTTTATATTACTCTAACACACTCCGTATACTTGCGGAAAGTACGCATCAATTCATGCATAGACTAGTGAGTTGCACGTAAAGGGATTGGGTGTAGTGATAGAGTTAGTATGTCGTGTAACTTTATAGTCATATCATGTCTGTTAATGTGTGTTTCATCAATCATGTAGAAATATGGGATTCAGATAATAAGACATGGCTGCATTTATCGTCATTGTTATTAAAAAAAATTATCTCTTGTATTTTCTACCAAACAACCTGAAAAAAACCCCAGTTTACTAATTTTATTTACATCGCACAATGTAACTTGTTCTAAATTCACAATACATATGGAGACAAATTTATTTTATTACTTCGATTACAATTCTAGTACAGTTGCTAGTAAATTGTCATCAACCTTCAATCTCATAGATCCACATTTCCCTTTTTTTAATGATGACAACACATTTCTCAATGAGGTGGATAAAACAAGAAATCAAGGTGATATATTGGAGGGATTAAACTCCCATTATAAATATATAGAGTATAATATACTTCTCCTAAGAGTATACTTCTCCCCCTTCGGCATTATCATAAAAGCGGGAAAAAAGATAAATATCACATGCATATTGACCATGTTTATAAGGAATGATTCACTCGACAAAGAGGTGAAATAGGCACACAAATAGACACAATTAAGAAGACATAATACCATACTTCTCCCCATGATGGACATATTCCCTTAAGAGCTTGTTGCACTAGAGTCTGGCATGTATGCTCATCATGGCCACTTTTCTCTAAGAATCCTTCTTACCAACCAGTAGATAAGCTTTAAAGGACTTTTCCTATTTTATTGGTACAAACTCAATCTGCTTTAAACCTCTCTAACTCAAGATACAATTATGGAATCTATATCTTTCTCACTGAGATGCTTTCTTCAGACATGAATTCATTTCTCCTTAGGAAACTTTTGGGCAACCTTTTATGATTTGACAGTTTGCCTTTAGTGGTGCAAACCATTCCCTCTTCATCTTTGTTAATGTATAACTTTATATTTCGGATTAAGGAATCCTTCCTTTGATAGACAAATTTGTAAGATAGGAAGCATCGTAGCTCCCTCATCATAGACATTATGTATCATATCAGAAAACTCCTTTCACAAGATTTATTAGTAACACCAAAGATGATATCATTGAAAAAAATAAGTAGATGTAAGATGTCATGTTTGGTTTTAAGAAGAAGTTTTATCAACATTACCTACTTGAAATTTTTTTTCAAGTGGAAACTTGCTCACGAGATCATACTGAACTTTAGGAGCTTATTTCATACCGTAGAAAGTCTTTTTATTTTAGTTTTGAAAGCATGATTTGAAAATAAGAGTTTAGAAAACTTAGTGGTTATACAACACACATTTCCTCTTGTATGTAATGTTTCGTGAACATGCTCTTTACATCCATTTTAAATAGTTTAGAAATTTAAAATGCATGAGAAAGCTAAAATAATCCTTATGGTCTTTAATCTAGCTATGGTAGCATATGTCTCAACAAAATCTATTCCAGTTGATTGTACTCTTCCACAAAGAGTATTGCTTTATTTATTAAATTTTTTTAGTAAAGCTTGTTGTTAAAGATTCATTTGGCTCTAATCACTACATTAAATGAAGGTTTGGGAATAAGCTCTTAAACATTGTTTCTCTCAAATTGGTTTAACTTATCTTGAATTTCAAGAGACTAATTTTCAACTATGAGAGCTTCATCAACTTCTTTAAGCTTAATTTAGGAAACAAAAAGACATAAATCTACATACCTTTCTAAGGGAGTTTCGAGTTTTGACTCCCTTAGAAATATCTCCAATAATGTTCTGAATTAGATGGTCCTTAATGGTCCTTCGTTCTTTGAGTTGACTTTAATTTTCTAAGATGACTTCTTCAAGTTGAGTATCTACATTTAAACTTTGATCTTCCTCTTGACTTTGTCTTGATTTGTATCTTAACCATCATCTTCCAAGGATGTTTTCTCTAGGATACTTGCACACTCAACAATATCTACCTATCTAACATGTATGAATTCTTCTATAGTTATGGGCTTTTCAAGAACAAAGTTTAAAAATAAGAAAATGAAAAATCTTATTTCAAAATTTTTAAATTCCGTTAATATAGAAGAATCAGGTGATACTTTATTACTTCTATCACAAAACTTACTTTATATCAAGTAAATTGTACTATAAAACCTCAAAAATTAAAACAACGCAGTGTTAGAGTTATGACTCTTACCAATAGTTCATTAACCTACGATTTTACCTTGGTTGTTCCCATTAAATAAGAAACTTATATTGTTGTAAAAGTGAAACAATAGAACATATTTATTTCTCCACTCATATGATTCAAACTGCCATTATCAATATGCTATTTTAAGTTAAAGTTCTCAACCAGATTTGCATCATATTTTAATTTTTTAACCTATGGTACCCAATTGTTTTTGGATCCTTTAATGTTAGGAGAATACATATACATATTTCTCACTTTTACATTCGTGGTTCTCTTTATAAAAATTGTAAGGAGAATAACCTTCTTTACTTTCGTGACTTTTCTTGATGAAACAAAATAAAGAAGTATCACCATTTATTTTTCAATAATTGTACTTAAGAGTTTTGTACTTAGAAGTTTCATGAAAATAACATATACTAGTGAAGTTCTTACGATTATTATTAGGTTTATAACATAAACCATCCTTATTGTAATAATATATTTGTTTGCCCAACAAAAGAATCAGGTTATCTCTTTCTTTAGTGAATCTTTAAAGTGTGTTTTGTAAATATTAATTTTTGTTTTCAAAATGTCACATTGATTGCATTTGTCAGATTTAACGAAAACTTTGTGAGAAGAGGAAAAGACTTGATTTGAAACACTTTATATTTCTCTAAAAGTTTCCACTTATTCCACAAGGTTTTAATTTTAAATTTCAAGGATGGAAATGGTTTATTTAGAATTTGAGACAATTTATTTCAACTTATTTGTTTCTTTATTTAACTTCAAGAAGAGTGAATTGGTCCTCTTGACCATCCATAAAACCCCCAGTTGGGCCACCATCATTAATATGAACAGGAATACCAGTGCCTTCAAGACCTCCTCCATTGCCAGCACCTTCAGGGCCTCCTCTGTTGCCAATACCATTACCATTTTCAATACCATTACCAGTTCCATTACCAGTCCCTTGAGTTCTTTCAACCATTTCTCTTATCCTCTCCTGATTCTGGTGAATACCAGTCATCAGATTCATGAACTGATCCATTCTGTTGCGCAGTTCAACAAGCTCTGTCTGCATTTGATCCATGATTCTTCCTCGATTCTCCTTGGTCGGGTATCTGTGAACTCTCTTTGCAGCAATAATGCCTAAAATTGGAAGAGATGTTAGAAAGCTGGAATTTGTACCTGCAAAACAGAGAAAATGGTGATATGAATGCGATGCAAATGTTTGTGTTTCCAATCTCAAGGTCAATAATGCCCCAGTTTTAATAAAGCAATCCAGATGGATTTTGGAAACTGATTCCTGAGAGGGATTCTGTGCAAGATATTCAGATTCGGATGGCTTTGAACAACCAGGCATTAGTGCATACAGAAATTAAGAAACTGAACAAAAACTGCGTAGCATAAAACAACCTTCAAGGAGAGATTAATAGAATTCCCCGTAGGGTTACAAGTCTTACAAATCAAAAGAGAAAAAAAAGCATAAATATAAACATAGATTCCTACAACAGGTCTGTAGGTAATCCGAATACACAATAAAGAAAGCAAACTAAAACCTAGAGTTGCGTGCTAGTGCTCTCTCCACTAGGTCTTGGCTTAGACCTAATCCTCTTGACTCCATCCATCAGTTTGAGATCTGCTATCTCCTTAAGTGTTTCTTCTAGTGCTTTCTAGCTTTGCTCCAGCTGCTGGGACTTCTCCCGACGACTTTTGTGAGCTGACTCTAACTCCTCTTTCTGGTATTTAAGTCGCAACTTATAATTCTTCTCATTTTCTTCATGCTTTTTATGACTTTGATCACATTTGTCCTACCATAAGGTGATGGCCTAATTAGCTTCCCTTAGAGACTTTCTGGCCTTTTTATGTTCAATTTCCCTTCTGATATCCATCAAGCCTTTTCTTCTAAAATAAGCCTCCCTTCCAGCAAATTCTTTCTCTTTGACTTCTCTCTCTTGTTGCATCTTGTGCATCTTCTCTTCTAAAAACTTGTTAGCGTGAGCCATATGATGATACAAGCTAGTGACTTCATAATTCTCCACCCGTACCTCATGCAACTGGGCTTCCAGCTTCTTGTAATCTTCAAGAGGAATAGTAGTCTATGGTAGCACTTCCTTCAGATACAACAGAGACTCTACTAAAAATAGAAGAAGTATGACTTTTACACGATTTTGTAACCAAGTAGAAAAAGGAGGATATGTCTTTAGGTCCACCCTTCCGAACTCTTTCTTTCCTTTCTTCACCCTCCATGTCCAAGCCTGAGACGCTTGGATAACCAGCTCTTTATTTCCTTCTACCAGGAAATACAAAGATTTATCTATCTCTTCAGTAGACGGTGGGCTCTTCAAAGGATAACCAAACTGCTTCCTTGCTAGTACCAGATTATAGTTGATCACCATTTACTTCAGAGCAAAGGTACATCGGAAAAATCACCGCAACTGGTAAGTAACACCTTTCCCAACAAATCCATGTTGCATCCCTAGGATATATCCTAATAAGTTAACCCCATCAACCTTCTGGACCACCTACACTCTTCCTTCATGTCCTTGAAAGGTCCTGACTTCGGAAGTTGCTTAGCAAACCATTCGGCAAACAAGGGAGCACAACAGTTCACTGGTCCCCCTCTTCTCTTCTCATTCCTGTAATGAACACTTTAGTAGAAATCTCCTAACAAAGTAGGTATGGGGGTTCCCTTAGCAAAAATAGAAATAACTTCCATACTCACAAACACTTTTTCTCAAGGGAAAAGACCAACTCCATACACCATTAAGGCCAACAAAGCACTGAAATCCATCCATCTGTTCTCTCTAGCATAACCTCAGCTTCTGCCATGAGTATGTCCCACTGGAGTCCTCTACCTTCACTGACTTACAAGCCCCACTTAACCTTAGCCACAGTGAGGTGACAAACTTTAGCTATCTCTTCTTCTCGAAGAAATCTCTCTGAACCATAGTAAGGCAAGCTATCTCTGACAAGAACACTCAAGATGCTGGAAATCTCCTCTAAAGTGGGAGCCATGATGTAGTCTGGAAATACAAAACACCACAACGGAGGATCATAAAACTGTAGTTGAGTATGCATGTTGTCTCTCTGATATGCAGTTGGCTTGTCCACATACTTCAAAATCTGACCATATCTCTTTCTGAAATCACCTAAGACCTGATCGTTCATCAAACCCATCAGTTTCTGAATGCCTCTGACTTCTGGTTGAGGAAAGGTATAATGGATGTTGCTCTTCCTTGGAACTTATCTGATTTATGTCATCTGGATGAGGAATAATTACCAGAACTGGGTGCAAGATGCAAGTAATAACCTGAGAAAATGAAAACACAAACGGTTAATGCTAATATGATGCAATGTAATGCAATGCAAGGCATGTGATCAGTGTTTGGAACTGTCTGAATACAAGATACTGCGAGCCAAGAGCCACGTGATCAGAAACCCAAAAGGTCCTTTGAATAATAACCCTCAGATAAGAACTCAAACCAGATAATCAAGAATTCTAGAACCACAATAACCGAATCAGAACATAAGACCACACTGGTGTCGCTCCCGGGATTTTCATCCTAGTACAAACGCGAAAGTGGCACGGAAAAGGTAGAGTCGCCAGCCAGACATTTTTATCCCGAATGAATGAGAAATGTAATGCTGCACAAACCTAAGAGAAAAGGAAAGGACAAGGTCCTGCGAACCAAAGATCTGGGTTTGAGAGTCGGTTACGACCTGGGAAGGTATTAGCACCCTAGACCGTCTGCCGTACCCGACGGGATCCACGCTTGTTTGTCTTTTTCAAAGGGTGAGAAATAAGATGCTGCTGAACAATAGAACTGCTAACTTGAACTGGAATGAGAGAGGGAACTAGAAAAAGAGAACGAAAAAAAAGGAAAAATGTAGGGAAAATAAAGAGTGTGCTCGAACGGGCCCTACCCCGTTTCCTACGTACCTCATCGGGAAAATGAGGATCATAGTCGACGTAGTTCGCTTAACTAAGGCGGGAACTATTTATTTGTGTTTTTTATGAGCTAGAACTGCTTATGTCTATGCTCAGGTGTTGTAGACTCGCCTTGAACAAGTGCGTTTACCGTCTTGAAAATGATACAAGTCGTCGCAAGTTCACGTTTAGAGTGAGTGAGGTGAGAATAGAATTCCCGCAGGAAAAGACGAGTGTTGTTAGTTTATTGTCTTGTAAGGAAGTTTTTTGGGTTTGTTGTTTGTGAGCCTTCTCATACTAAGACTTATTCATCGTGGTAGATGCCTTACACCTTGCCCTGAAATGGAACATGTATAAGTAACCCATGGCAAAGTCTCATGGCGTACGAGAAGATCAACCTTTATTAGGTGTTTTTTACTTTTCTTTGAGATAAGAAAGAAAGCAAAGCGAACCAAAGGTAAACTCTAAGGGAAACTAGAAATCCTAGTGTTGTCATGCATGGATGAACCTAAGTTAGTGCGGTTTTCTAACCCTAATGAGGAAAAGGAAAAGAAAAGGAACCTAGAAATCAACTTACTTCCTAAGGAAGCTAAGTCATTTCTAAAGGGGATTAGCAGGAAATTGTACAAACTAAATACAAAATGTTAAAGCAAGCATACTTTGAAAGCGTAAAGAATTAAAAAGGAAAAAGGTTTTGTGAACTTACCTCCACCTCCCTACAAAACAAAGGTTAGTAGGATAAACATGATAAAAGGAATGAGGTAAACAAGTACCAAACAAATCCTAATACAACTAGGACCTAACTAGACTCAATCCTAGGTCTAAGGGACCTAAAAACTATGCAAAGCAAAAATCCAGCAGCTACTACAGCTCCTATAGCACAAACAGCTAATAAATGCAATGCAAAATGCAAACAGCCTATTACAGCTAACAAATAGCATGCAAACAGGTGTAAAAAATGTCAAAATGTCACAAACAACATGCAATTAACAACTTTTATTTCAAAAGGCATCAGTCAAAAAGTAAGGAAGATTTGGCTTATTTTCTTTTATGCACAAAATGAATTTTAATGCACACAATGGAAGACAAAAATATGCAAGTTAATGCCACAACATGCACTGAACTATTAACAATGCAATGCAACATCATCATTAGGGGTGTGCATGGTTCTTAAACCAAATCGAATTGGTCCATATATATGGTTTGGTGCAGTTCTTAGAACCATTTTTATGAAACCGGTTTATCTTTTTAAAATCGAATTTTATTTGGATTGGTTCAGTTTAAAATCGGTTATTAACAAAAATTGGTTTTTCATAAAAACCAATTTTAAAATCGGTTTTTCTCAAAACCAATAATATCAATGTAACTTTTTCTATAATCATTTTATTATTTTAATCAATATTTTTTAATAAATGTGCATGATTAACCATTGTCAGCCAACAGTTCAAAATGGTTTTAATAAATATATGGTTTCAACTCAATTTTCATTTAAAATAAATTTTAAATTCTTCTTTTGTATTACTCACACTATAACATTCGCGGAACGTATAGACGGTATATGTCATTTAACTCCGTTACATTTCACATGAATCTAAAAAAAAAATGCATAAAAGTGATGCTCCATATTTAAGTAATTTAATATTTTCTGTTTTATTTAATCTAATATTTTCTCAAAACATAATTAATATCATTCTAGTTTTTAAAATGTTAATTAACATTTTAAACTCTTTTTCTTCAGTATTTATCACATTTAAAAAATGGTTGCACGTTAATTTTATTGTTAATTATTTAGTACTATTTTCTTAAAACCATCAATTGTACTGTTTAAATAATGTTGTATTTAAAATTGTTATAATTAATAAATGATTATATAAAATTTAACTATTTTTAATTTTAATTTTTTATTATCATGTATGAAATAATTAAATATAATAAATATTATGAGAAAAAGAGTAATTATATTAATTAAATACCAAAAGGTGGGAATTTATATAGTATATAATAATGAAAAAATTAAATTGGAAATATCATAAAAAAAAAACATTAAGGGATGTAATTTTATTGAGAAACATTATATTACAGAAAAAGTCATCAGGAGAACAACATTTCAATCAAATTGAAATTGTTTTTAAAGGCATAACTAGAGTAACAAAATGAGAGAAACAATAAAAATAGGAAACCAATATACTACCTATTTTAATAAGTGGTAAACCGGTTTAAATTAAAGTTAAAAATATGGACCGGATCAGTTTATGATATAAATGGTTTGGATTTTTTAAATTGGTACATTGGAATGTATAGAGCAGTTTTGCTAAACTGGTTAAAATGCACACCCTTAATCATCATGTAATTAAATGATGCAAATTAAATGAGTTTTTTTGTGACTTTTACAACATTATAATTTTCAATATTCACATGATCTAACTAAGATGTGAATATGCAATGCAAAAAACAGAGGTGTACACATTTATTATTATGATATGGAATGGTACTAAGTCATGCAAACAATGATCACAAAGTGTTATAAACATATATGCACAAAAACGGAAGCTAACGAAACGCATGTCGAAAGCTACCAAAACTACATGAACTTGTGCCAAATCAGCTCCTAAAAATTCCCTAAAATCATGATCTAACAATCCATAAAGATTAAAGAAGCAATGAAAATCAAACATGCAATGAAACAATCAATTTTCACAAATCTGATCAGCATTAACCGATTAACGCTAGGGGTTAACTGGTTAACAGACCCCAAACAGACGCAAACAGAAATGCAAAAACATGTGTTAACCGGTTAACCCCTAGCGTTAACCGGTTAACACTAAACATAAGCTAAAAAACCAGTTGTGAAAAGCACTTGTTAGCTAGCAACTTATTTATAAAAGCTCCTAATACATCCATGAACATGCTAGCAGGAAATTTCCACTTAAACCTAGTCTTCTAACACCTATTAGCACCAAGAACTAGTTATGATTCTAGCTACTAACAATTAAAATGAGCAAAATGCAAGCATCGCAAAAGCAACGAAACAATCAAAGAATGTCGCATGACGAGATGAAGTGAGATAAATTACAGCGAAATGGTTTCGGATTCACCAACCTACAAAGGGAGGCTTGCTTTGGTGATTGTTGCGAGTTGATCGATGCACAAATGAAGAGAAAACCGTAGACTTCAAGCTTTGATCTGCACGAAATGCAAAATAAATGCAATTGATGAAGATCTTGATGAACACTTCCAAAAAACACTTCCAAGAAGCTCAAATCAATCCAAAACAACATCAAGTTATTCAATAAGCCAACGAATCAATGTTGGATGAAGGTTTAGCTTCAAGTTCTTCAAGCTTCAATGCAAAACTGAAGAACTTTTGATGAAGAAGCTTTGGTGAAAGGTTGAAAGTGGGAGAAAAATTGAGAGAAAAATGAGAGAGATGAAGTGAAATTTGGAAAAATAAATTTCTCCCTTTGGTTTGGAGTGAATTCAACTTATATAGGAATTAGGATTGGAATGAGGCTTAGGTATGGAGTTAACTTAGGCACTAGGTTTGGAAAATGTGGTTAGGAACTAGGCTTGGAGTTAGTTAAAGTTAGTTGGGGTTTCTAGAATATTCCTTGGAATAGTGTGGAAGAGACTAGAAAGTGCTAGAAAAAGGAAGCAAAATGAAAAGTGGAGGGAATTGGGAAAACCAACTACTTTTTGAAATTTCTTCACAAATTTCGCCTCCGTTAACCGATTAACCCTAGGCGTTAACCAGTTAACGGATGGAAAACATGGATTTTTCTTTCCTTTGGTAGGTCAACTTGGAAATGAGTTGGGTTATTTTTGTGATATTATATTCCTTCTTAAGCTCCAATGATTAACAGGAAACACTCGATCACATGCCTCACGCGTATGCAGATGATGATGATTTCACTGGTTTTTTTATATTTATTTTCTGGATACAATGCAATGTACGGACTAACATGCAACAATGGAGAAGCATAAACGACTTGAGGTTGGCAATAAATTAAGAGGGTAAATTTTGGGTATTACAAATGGTAACTAGGGTATGTAGAGGTCAAGGGTTCCTGCAAACCTGTAAACCCCTCCCAATCTCACTGGTGTGCTCTGGGTCAAATATCACGGACTCTCAAAGCCGAGCAGCAATAATACATTCATCATCTCCGAGAAATGGCTCATGACCAAAGAAGGGAATCGGTTAAACATTATATACTACTCAGGGAGATCTCAGCGTGAGTCCAGGAAAAACAAGCATCCCTTATAAGTCCCTAGCTTCGAGCGCTGAAATTGAGAAACAACAGTACATTCAGCCCGAGGGATACAATACTATCTCCATGTGACCAGATGCTTTAACTGAGTTCCTATAAGAGAACCCGACCATCCTATGCAAGTTCCTAGTGGGCCATCGGGTGCGAATGAGTTTTCTACAGAATGTGGTATGCCACTGTCACCACTGGAGAGGGATGTTTCTACAAAGATTCTCAACGATCGGTCCCCAACTGCACATAACTATCGACATCGTGAAATGAAGTAGGGAAGACCCATATCTCAAGACATTTCCAAGACAGTCGCAAGTCTGGGTGTGGAACTCACTACTACCCCCATGACAAGATATCATGAGGCCAAAATGGCTCCACTCTAAGTCCTAGGGTACACTCAAGCCTTGGTATTGGACTCATCTCACAGTAACAGTTCCCAACCCACCAAACAGAAAATCCAGTACAGCTAGACAGTCCAGTATATAAATATGATACATGAAAATAAATACTAAAAGTAGTAAATAAAACTATAAATAAAACAGTAAAATAAACACATAACAACAAACATAAAACACCCAGTGAAACAGAAACACACAAGCTCTAGGAGAGACTATTAAGGGGAAACCAGATATTTTGGGTTCGGTCCCCAATAGAGTCGCCAGTTGTCGCTCCCTGGATCTCCATCCTGGTACAAACGCGAAAGTGGCGCGGAAAAGGGTAGAGTCTCCAGCCATGCATTTTATCCCGAAGGAACGGGAATGGTAATGCTGCACAAACCAGAGGCAAGAAAAGGAAGGATAAAGGTCCTGCGAACCAAAGAACTGGGTTTGGGAGTCGGTTACAACCTGGGAAGGTATTAGCACCCCAGATCGTCCGCCGTACCCGAAGGGATCTACGCTTGCAAAGAAACTTTTTCAAAGGGTGAAGAAATGAAAGTTGCTGCAAAGACTGAAACTGGATAAGAAAATAAAATAAAGGGGAAACATAGGGAAAATAAATGAATGCTCGAACGGGCCCTACCCCGCTGCCTACATACCTCATCTGGACATGAGGATCAGAGACACCGTAGTTACCCTAACTAGGGACGAAAATGGCTTATGTTTTGAAGCTTGAACTGCTTATGTCAATGCTCAAGTGTTGCAGGCTCGTCTGGCACGAGTGTGTTACTGTCTTGCAAAGTGACAAATAGGAGCAAGTTCTTACGTTATGAGTGAAGGTGACGAGAAAAGAATTCCCGAAGGAGAGACGTTTATTGTTTGTTTGTGGCTTTTATGAGTTTGGCACAAGAAAGTGAATTCAAGTCCTTTTTCATGGAATGTGTACTTATTACTACATTCCAAGATGGAATGAATAATAAGCACACCAAGTAAGGAGAAGACCCCCAAAACTTGTTTCCAGAGATTAGGGCCTAAGCCCACTAACTCATTGACTCTATTAAGTGTTTTGTGATTTGAAATGAAGAAGTATTTTTTATGATTTTCTTTGTGAAAATAACCTCATGATTAGACTTGTACATCATGATAGACAAGCTTATACTATCCCAAGATGGGAAGACTACAAGTGCCTCATGGAATAAGTCCATACACACAAGACTACTTCAACCATTATTAAGTGTTTTTTAGGTTTTTGTTTGAAGATAAGAAGAGAGAGAACCAAAAGGATATCAAAGGTAAAAAAAACTATGGGGACTAATAAATCCTAAATTTTATCATGCATGAATGCCCTAGGTTAGTATGGTTTGAATTCTATCCTAATGAAGAAGAAGGAAAGAAGAAAAGAAAGAAAGAAGAAGAAATGAGCAAAAGGAATCAACTTACTTCTTAAAAGAGGATAAGTTGATCCTAAGAGGGATGGAGAAGAAGTTAAACATTGATGGCCTAAGCACATCACAAACATAAGTATGAAAGCATAAAAAGAAGTTAAGGAGGAATATTGAGATGTGGAAGCATCCACAACTCCACACTTACCATAGCCCCTGAAATTGTTAGAAATGTTCACAAATGGCAAGAGAAGTTCAAACAAGTTCAAGTCATGGAAGAACAAGTGTTTAAGCATCACAAACCAACAAAGTCAAAACATAATGATCATGGGAGAACTATAATGTTAGTCATACAAAGTCACACCAAAAGGAATGAAAGAAATCCCACAAACAACAAACAAGTTACCAAAGAAGAAGTGAGATGAAAACATGTGATTAAGTGAAGCATAAAAGTCAAAACTCAACAAGAAAAGTCAAAGTCAAAACCTATACATCCTAAACATGTGCCTAAGAAGAGGATTCAATCATCAAAGAAGACATATAAGCACATACTAAGACAAAGGAAGAAGATAGGAAGAAGTTTGAAGTGAAGTGAAACATGCTTCATGATTGTGGAAAGATGTGACTTAGTGCACAAGATAAACATATGATAAGCAAAGATGAGGTTCATACATCACAACCAAAGATCATTCAACATGTTAGCAATCTTCAAACAAGATCTTATATGATGGAACAAGTGCCATCCTAAGCAAGCAAACAAACATCGTTCAAAAACATCTTCAAGTAAGGCAATTTAAGATCAAACCCCAAACAAATACTAAGCTTGCTTAAAAAATTAGGACATTAAGCAACAAATCATCTCAAACATATACAAACACCAAGGCAAAGCCACATGTCCAGAACATAAGCAAAGTCAATCAAATAATAGGTCAAAGCAAAGTTAGGGTTTCACTTTCTTAAACATGAAACAACAAGCCAAAATTCATCCAAACAAAGCCTAAAAATTATCAAAAAAATCAGCAAGGTATCTCAACATGTTAAGGACACATATCAAAAAGAACCAAGGTTATAACTATCATGGAAGTCAAGTTATAAAATAAACAAGTTCAAGTGTTCATGGAAGAAAGCAAAACAAAAGAAATTAAACCGGACATGGTGCAAAATAAACCAGACATAATTTATTTTAGAACCTGAGAAAGCAGCCATGAGATACATTAATTCTCTCTCATTTACCTTACTCATGTTAGACTGGTCAAAAATAGTTGTATCCAAAAGCTGGCGAAAATAACGAACGGTCGGGTTGTGAATAAGGGTGGCTCTGATGCCTTCTATACTTTGTATAAATGTACCCGTTATCCCTTACCAAAACATTTTATACGACTTTACCCATTCTTTCTCATGTGGTATTTTATAGCATACATCCTCTTCGACTGGAAAATTTAAAAGATTAGCTAACTCATCAAAATAATAAGTATAATTATAGGAGTGGAGAATTAAATAGGGGTAATTGGTAATAATGGGTATTAATTTGTTTGGTGGTAAATTTGAATTTTGAAAAATTCATGAAACTTGTCATGATGCATGAATATAAGTGGTGCATGAAGTACATTTGTTAAAGTGTGTGTAAGTGGATTGACTAGTGCATGTGAGAGGAGACAATTGCATGTTGGTGTAAAAAGAAGAAAATGCAGTAAAGTAAATACATGAATAAATAAAAGGGAAAAATAAAATTTTGGTGGCCCCCCTTTGTGTGTGTACGGCGTAGGCCATAGAGGTGGGGTGGGTGCATGGCGCAGGCCATGCCATCCATACTCTATGTGTGGCGCAAGCCATACACCAAAGGTGGGGCAGTTGCTTTATTTTGTTTTGTTTATTTATTTAGTTGTTTTTCAATTTTGTTCTTAATAGTTTTCTGCAGCTTTCATTAAATTAATATTGAAACATTAAATATGATACTTAGAGATAAATAAATACTGAGATAAATAAAATGAAATACTGCTAATATCATTTAAACAAAATAATGTAATGAATAACTAAAATAAATAAATACTGGAAAAAAATGTAACGTACGAAATAATAGAAAAATCCTAATTAAATTTCCTCCCCCATACTTAAACCGGACAATATCCTCATTGGCCAAGCATAAGAGTCGGAATAAAAACTAAAAGAAATATTAAACTCTAGCCACAGTTATTATTATTGTTGTTAGCGAGACCGACATAAAATAATTACTGATGAAAATGATCCAGCTGCTCGGTGACTAAATCCATAAAACCAAAGAGATCCATTAGCAAAGCATTTATACTAGTTTAAATATTAGAAAGTCTTGTCTCTAAAGTGGCTATGGTAGCAGGGTGGTCAACAAGTGTGGCAACTGGTATCTCAGGTGTGTGCGAATCAGTATCTAACAAATAATGATCATGAATTTCATAAATCTGAGGTGTCTCTGGAGGTGAAAGAGGGGCAATGGGTATGCTTAGATCATATAACCAATTGTTTCTATTATGTAAACTGGTGCACTCATGGTTAGGTAATGTGAAAAGATGGACAACTTCATTGTTAATCAGGAGATCAAAGGTGTCGGGTCCGAGGTTTCCTATGATTCTACGGTCAAAGAAAAAAATCAATATCCATAGGACGGATCGCACCTAAGGGGTGTATTTGGTTAAGTTGCCACCTAAGGCCAATTTTATTGACTATCATAGTCACCAAGCCTCCTATGGGTATAGCTATATGAGTGTTATGAATAAGGCGAACAAAACTAACTATCATGAAGACAGCTCCATTAACAGGTCGGCCTTGTGAAGCACAGTAAAGGATAAACAGTTAATCTCGTGATACAGAGGTGTTATTCTCCTCTTTTCCAAAAAGGTTATGAGATAGGATTTTATGGAAGTAACACAAAGCAGGGTTATGGATATTTTCAGAAAACATATCATAAGGTTCAGGATCATCATTCCCTGCGATGCTACCCCAAAAATTATTCAGTGCAAGGTTCATGAGTAACTCCTCCTGAGTAGTAGTAAAAACATCAGGGCCACTAGGAAAACCTAGAAGTTCAGCAAATTGGTTATGTGTGAAACTAAAATCAATGTTGAACATCCTAAAGGTAATCAATCCTTTGTGAATTCCTAGGCCATGGTCAGGTAAGTGGACAAGTGAACTCAAAAAATCAAGCGTAGGCTGACGATAGGAATTAAACCTTCGTCGAATAAGAGCAGCATCCCACCCCATCTGACTATACAGAAAGTAGACACTATCTTTTAGGCCTAAAATAGTCAAAGTGGGTTCATCATGATAAATGGTCAGTGTCATAGCTCTCTGAGATAAGTCCTCATATCTCCTCCATTGTGTCCTTCCTTTAAAAATAATGTTCGCGTTGTCTACTAGATCCATATCAAAAGTTAGTTACTAGCTAAAGAGTTAGCCTGTAAGTAAGTAAACAACGAGAGGAAAAGTTAGTCAGAAAATAGAGGAAGAGATAATAATATTAGTAGTACCGTGTTAAAGTTAGATAAAAAATAAGTAGAGGAAAATAATTTTAAATTAAGACAAATATAAGATAGAAAATAAACAAGACTTTAAATAAAGAGAATAAAATGTGGCTTGCCTCCCACTAAGCGCTTCGTTTAATGTTGAGGGCTCGACTAAGCTCTTTTTAGGGATCAATCATTTAAGTGAGCGGGCAACTTATTGAGTAGGAGACTAGCTAAATAATCTCGGTTTTCGATCATGTGATAGTGCTTAAGGCGTTGTCCGTTAACTATAAATGGTTTGCTAGATTTTCCTTTTATTTCAACAGCTTCGCTAGGAAATATTTTGGTAATCATATACGGCCCGACCCATCTAGAATGCAGGTTACCTGGAAAGAGATTTAGTCTCGAATTAAATAAGAGTACAACATCGCCTTCGTTGAACTCTTTCTTAGAGATATGCCTATCATGCCATTTTTTAGTTCTTTCTTTTAGATTTTCGCGTTCTCGTAAGCATCTAGCCTAAACTCCTCTAATTCATGGAGATCTAAGATTCGTTTCTCTCCTACGGTAGTGTAGTCTAGATTAATGGTTTTAATAGCCCTATAGGTTTTATGTTTAAGTTCAACCGACAGGTGAAATGACTTTCCATAAACTAACTTAAATGGGGTAGTTCCTATCGGTGTTTTAAATGCGGTTCTATACTCCCATAAAGCTTCTTGTAATTTAGACGTCCAATCATTCCTAGAGATAGCAACAGTTTTTTCTTGTATTTGTTTTATTTCTCTGTTGGAAATCTCTACTTGTCCACTCGTTTGTGGATGATAAGACGTTGAGACTCGGTGTCTGACTCCATACTTCAAAAGTAATTTCTCAAAGATTTTAGATATAAAGTGCGATCCACCGTCACTTATGACGAGTCTCGGCACACCGAATCTGGGAAAGATGATATTCTTAAATAACTTAATTACTACTCGTGTGTCATTTGTCGGAGAAGCTACAACCTCAATCCATTTTGAAACGTAATCAACTGCGATGAGTATATATTTATTACCGAAAGAAGATGGGAAGGGTCCCATAAAATCTATCCCCCAAACGTTGAAGACTTCTACTTCCAGAATGCCTTTCTGTGGCATCTCATCATGTCTAGATATATTTCCAGTGCGTTGACACCGATCACAATTTTTAACTGCGATATGGACATATTTCCAAAGATTAGGCCAGAAGAGGCCAACTTGTAAGATTTTAGTACAGGTCTTAGAAGTGCTCGCATGTCCACTATAAGGGGAGGAATGACATTGAGCTATAATGTTTTCGATTTCATCTTCTGGAACACATCGACGGAAAATACCATCGGCACCTCTTTTGAATAGAAGAGGTTCGTTCCAATAATAATGTTTAAGATCATGAAAGAATTTTTTCCTTTGCTGGTAGGTTAGATCGGGTGGAAGTACTCCAGCTGCAAGGTAGTTAACAAAGTCAGCATACCACGACAGTGTTTTATCTGAATGTATTGCTTCCACGACTTCTTTAGTTTTTGGTTTGTTTGGATCTAGCCGAGCCAGATCGCTTTTTATCTGTGCTATCAGTTGTTCATATGGGAAATCATCATTGATAGGCACCTATTCATGTTTAACACCGTTTAATCTTGATAAATGGTATGCTACGACGTTCTCGGTGTCTTTCTTATCTTTGATATCTAAATAGAATTCTTGTAAAAGTAGGATCCACCTTAGTCTAGGTTTGGCATCATTTTTAGTCAGTAGGTATCTAATGGCTGCATGATCTGTGTAAATAATTATTTTTCGCTCCTACTAAGTATGAACGGAATTTATCAAGAGCAAAGACAACAGCTAAAAGTTCCTTTTCTGTTGTGGCATAGTTCATTTGGGCTGGATCTAAGGTTCTACTAGCGTAGTATATTGCATGATGCTTCTTATCCCTTCTTTGTCCTAAAATTGTGCCTACAACATAATCACTCGCATCGCACATAATTTTGAATGGTAATCTTCAATCTGGAGGTTGCATAATGGGTGCGGAAATGAGAGCCGTTTTCAGCTGTTCAAACGCTTTTTTGCATTTCTTATCAAAGATAAATTCAGTGTCTTTCATTAATAAACCTGTAAGAGGTTTTGTAGTTTTCGAGAAATCTTTTATAAATCGTTGGTAGAAACCGGCGTGTCCTAAGAAACTTCTTATTTCTCGTACAATTTTTGGAGGTTGAATATTTTCTATGATTTCAATTTTTGCTTTATCAACTTCAATTCCTTTATCTGAAACAACGTGTCCTAGCACGATTCCTTGTTGAACCATAAAATGGCACTTCTCCTAGTTTAACACGAGATTTACTTTTACGCGTCTCTCGAGTACCATTTCAAAGTTTGATAGACATCCTTCAAAGCTTTGCCCGCAAACAGAAAAATCGTCCATAAATACTTCCATAATGTCATCAATGAAATCTGCGATGATTGACATCATGCATCTTTGAAATGTTGCAGGAGAGTTGCATAGCCCGAATGGCATTCGTCGATAAGCAAATGTACCATAAGGACATGTAAAAGTAGTTTTTTCTTGGTCATCAGGGTGAATAGGAATTTGGAAGAATCCTTAATAATCGTCTAAATAGCAGAAGTAAGAATGTTTAGCCAAACATTCTAACATTAGATCAATGAATGGTAAGGGGAAATGGTCTTTTCAAGTGGCATTATATAGTTTTCTATAAGCAATACACATTTTGCTTCTTGTAACAACTCTTTGTGTTATGGATTCACCTTTTGCATTCTTAATCACTGTAACACATCTTTTCTTAGGTACTACATGTACTGGGTTGTCCCATTGACTATCTGATATAGGATATATGATTCCGGCTTCAAGTAACTTTTGCACTTCGTCTTTTACTACAGTACTTAAAATTGGGTTAATCCTCCTCTGGTGTTCTTTAGAAGACTTACAGTCTTCCTCTAGCATAATTCTATGCATACAAATGGAAGGACTTATTCCTTTCAGATCAGCAATGTTGTAGCCTAATGCAGTTGGAAATTTCTTTAAAACAACAAGTAATTTTTTAGTTTCATTTCGTCCTAAGTCTGCGTTGACTATTACTGGTCATGCGAGTTCTTCGTCTAGAAATTCATATCTAAGATTTTTAGGTAATGTTTTTAATTATAAAGCTAGTTTCTTTGGGCACGGTATATGATCTGGTGTAAGTGCTTAGCATTCGCTCAAGTTATCATCTTGGTAGGGATCACACCAATTGTCATCTTAAAAAATGGACGAAATTGGAATTTTTATTATATCTGAATATGTGGTTTGTTCCATTTCCATTTCTCTTACACATTTGTCAATGACATCTAATAGATAGCATGTATCCTCTATAGTTGGTGATTGTAAGAATTGTGTCAAAATAAATTCAACCTTTTCTTCACCTACTTCAAAGGTTAGCTTGCCTCTCTTCATATCTATAATGGCTCCAGCAGTAGCTAAGAATGGTCTTCCTAATATAATAGGGGTAGTGGAGTCTTCTTTAATATCCATGATTATAAAATAAGTGGGGATATAGAATTTTCCTATTCATATTGGAACATTCTCTACTATATCAACATGATATTTAACAGAGTGGTCAGCTAATTGAACATACATTTTCGTAGGTCTTAATTCTCCTATATCAAGCCTTTTGCAAATTGTTAGGGGCATAACACTAATGATGGCTCCTAAGTCGCATAAAGCTTTGTCTATGACGAATTTTCCAATTACACAGGGTATGGAGAAACTTCCTGGATCTTTTAGCTTAGGAGGCATTTTGTTCTGAATTATTACACTACACTCAGCAATAAGTGTAACTGTTTCATTATCCTCGATCTTTTTCTTTTTGGATAAGATTTCTTTAAGGAATTTGGCATATGACGGCATTTGAGTGATAGCTTCTGTAAATGGTATTGCTATGTTTAATTGTTTCAGAAGTTCAACAAAATTCTTAAATTGTCCTGCAGTCTTTGAATTGACAAGTCTTTGAGGATAAGGGATATGATGTTTATAAGGTGGTGGAGGTACATTCTTTCTCCATGAATTCTTGGTTATTATCCTCCTTTTCTTCTGGTTCACTTTCCTTTTCAGTTGGTTTATCCAGCTTTTGATACATAGCTGGATTTTGAAGTCTTGGATCATCAGGTTCGTCTAATTATTTTCCACTTCTCAGTATTACCGTATTTGCATGTCCTTTCGGATTAGGTTGTGGTTGACCAGGAAATACGCCAGCTGGCACAGCAGTAGGTGCTTGTTGTTGAGCTACTTGTGAAATTTGAGTTTCAAGCATTTTGTTGTGTGTAGCTAAAGCATCAACTTTGTTTTCCAATTGCTTAATCTGCTCACTAGTGTGTATGTTTTGGTTTAGGAAATCTTTATTCGTTTGAGTTTGGATAGCTATGAAATTTTCCATCACTAGTTCAAGGTTTGATTTCCTAGGGACATTAGGAGCGGTCATGGCGGTCTTTTGATATCCTGGTGGTGTAGCTAGTGCTTGACCAGGTGCATACAAAGCATTGTTATTCTTGTAGAAGAAGTTCAGATGATTTTTCCAACGTGGGTTGTATGTATATGAGTAGGGGTTTCCTTGAGCATAATTCACTTGGTCTGTGGGAATTCTAGCTAATAGCTGACAATCGGGAGCAGCATGTCTTGGAACTCCATATAGCTCACAGTTAGGTGTTACGACAACCACGATGGTTGTTGGTGTTATGGCCAATTTGTCGATCTTTTGAGCGAGAACATCAAATTTATCATTAACTTGATCCATACTACTCACTTCATACATACCTCCTTTTGTTGGTTTCTCTGTTGCGGTTCTTTCGCTTCCCCACTGATAATGATTCTGAGCCATACTCTCGATAAGTTCATAAGCATCGTTATACTATTTTTCATCAAGGCACCACCTGCGGCAGCGTCTATCGTCATTATTGTATTATACAAGAGTCCATTGTAAAAAGTATGGATTACCATCCAATTTACTAAACCATGACGTGGACAAAGTCTTAGCATATCCTTGTATCGTTCCCAAGCTTCAAAAAGAGATTCGTTTTCTTTTTTCTTAAATCTGTTGATTTGAGCTCTTAGCATAGCCGTTTTGCTGGGTGGGAAATATCTTGCTAATAAGACTTTCTTCAGTTCATTCCATGTGGTGACTGAATTCGAGGGTAGAGATTGGAGCCAAGCTTTGGCTCTGTCTCGTAGAGAAAAAGGAAAAAGACGTAGTCTAATTGCTTCTTGGGTGACACCATTAGCTTTAACTGTATCCGCATATTGCACGAATATCGACAGATGTAAATTCGGATCTTCGGTAAGATTTCCAGAGAATTTGTTCTGTTGCACAACTGATATTAGCGATGGTTTAACTCGAAATTGTTTCGGTTGATAGTGGGTGCGACAATACTGGTATGAGATTCATCTTGTGACGGAATAGCGTAATACTTGAATGGATGAGTTTCTTCTTCAACGGCCATCTCGGATGTTCAAACTGGTTCTTCTACTAGTTCGGGTGGATAAGCTAGAAGATCAAGAATATTGTACCTTCGTTGGTACTCTACTATATTGCGTCTTAAATGTAAAAAACGTTCTAATTCAGAGATTGGTGGTTGCAAGTCTTCTCCTTGAGAGTGAGTACTTGGCATACAATCGGTGAATAAAAATTAGGAAAAATAAATGGTTTTGCCTTAGTCTATACGGCGTAACACTGGAGTTACAATATCGACTTAATTAGTCACAGGCAACGGCGCCAAAACCTTGATCGCTCGACTATATGTCTAAAGGATTTTATCTGCAAGTGCACAATCGTACGTGTAGTTTTAAAAGATTGTCGATCCCTCAGAGACTAAAAATCGATCTAACGTTATCTAACGTTACTATATAAATCTAAGGTTGTTCGTTTCTATTGGTTTGGTTTAAGACAAATTAAATTAAATCTAAAATTAAATTTATAAATAATAATGATAACAATATATCAGTATGCAACTCCTCAATTGTCAAGAATTTAATTAAATATCAGTGAAGGTTTACAAGCCAAAATACTTTTTCAGTGGAAAATATTCATTTAAAAGCCCTCGTCTCAAACTCTCACTCTATTGATTCAGACTATAATTCAAAAGTGCTATACCTGCTCTCGCTAGCCCATAAGTGTTTAGAAATAATTTTTTTATAAAAATAAGATCCAATTAATCCTAAAGCGCTCTCGCTGCATTTAAAATTAATGCCTAGTTTTAGCTATCCGGTTAAATTCTCAAACTCTCGCTCGATTGAATTTAGCCTTAATTACTTCCTTACTCTCGCAACAAAAGTATTAAATTAAATTAAGAAACCTCAGCCTAAAATTATAAATTGGTAAAATTAATCAACACCGATTTAATTAAACTCCTCTCAATCGATTTGTTTACATACTGATATAATTTAAATTAGCCGGACATGGTTACTAAATAAATGACGCTTGAACAGAATAAATAATCTATGGTAAACATGCTTCAAATAATAAGGCAATAAATATATAAAGCGATTAAATAAAAACCTGGAATTAATTTGGGTACTGAATGTTGAATACAGACTGGTAGTAGATCCAAAGCGTACACGAATTTAAAGTTGCAGAATTGAAAATATGCGTAGAAAATAATACTAAAACTGAATGAAAACTAGAAACTGAAGCAAAAATTTGGTCCTTCAAACTGTGCTCAAACGCCTCTATTTATATCCATCAGACGGTTGAAAATATTCCGTGAAAATAGCTTGGGCCTGGATCGTGCGTGAGAGAAAAAACTGGAACAGTCGCGTGAGAAAAGGACAGAGAGAGAGTAGGATGGGAGACCGAGTGGCATGTGCCACTCCTCTCTCTCTCTCACAAGCCGTGGCCTACGCAACTTTTATAGGGGAAGGTGGGGTGGTGGGCGCCACCCACACATGGCATGTGCCATGTGTGCTGAGTGGTGGGCCCCACCCCTTTTTTTATTTTCATTTTCATTTTCCTTTTCTTCTTTCTCTTTTAATTCCTCTTCTTCTATTTCTTTTTCTTCTATATTTTTTTCTTCAACTTCTCTTCTTTAATATTTTATTCTATTTTTCTTCGCTTTCCGACTTTTTCCGACCGACTCGATTAATATGAAAAACACAAATAAATAATATAAAGCATAGAATATTAAAAATTGAATAAAACATATTATTAATTTATGTAAGTCAAACCGAAATTACGATACAATTTCGCATTACATCTCTCACTTTCCAAAACCCCATACAAAGCTTCATCTTCCAAAATTCTTCAAGTTTTGCATTAGAACTTGAAGAATTTGAAGCTAAACCTCCATCATTGAATTGATTTCATGGATTATTGAAGGATTTGCTATGTGTTTGGTGTTGAATTCATATCTTTGAAGTGATTCTTGGAAGAGTTCATCAAGGTTTTCGTCAAAATCGCATTTATTTTGCATATTCTTACGGAAGAGCTCCGGATCTACGAATTTCTCGTCAATAGCGTGCTGATCTCTCTTTGCAACGATTACCAAAAAAAATTCTCAGCTTTATAGGTTGGTGAAACTCATAATCACTTCTGTTTTAAGTTATTTCGCACTCTCTCGACACGTGTGTTTATCGCGTTTTGTTGATTTTTGATGCTTTAATTAATTGGATCATTAGGTTTTAGGATCTTGATGTGTTTGCGGTTCCAATTGGTGATGAATTGGTGCATTTTGGCGTAAATTTCGTATTCAATTGGTAGGTATTGCATTAAGGACTTATTGGGATAAGCTCCTGCTGAATTTTCCTTGAAAATGCAGAATTTTTTATTCTGGTCCCAAAGTAACCGGTTACTCCCAGGACGGTAACCGGATACTCAGTGTAATTCTACGTAAAAAGCAGCTTTTTTGAACAAAGTAATTGGTTACTCCCAGGACGTTAACTGGTTAGCATTGAACCAGAGTGAAAAATTCTTGCATTTTCTTGCATTTTTGTTATCTATTCCCCCTCCAATCATCATGAATCTTTTGGATATGATTTTAAGAAGTTTTTAGGAGTTGTTTTGGTGCAGGTTCATGTATCTTCGACGTCTTTTTACACACATGTTGTTTATTTATGATTTTTGGCATAATTGTGTATGTGTGCTCATGGTGTGTTATCAATGTTGTTCCCATGTTTAAACCTCATTGTGGACATGATAATAATGGATTCAATCACTGTTTTGCATTGCTTTCATAATCGGTGTACGTTTTGGACACTCACATGCATAATTGAACATGTTGCATATGGCTTGATAAAGGTGCATGGTCCATGTATGTGTGCACATTCTTTATTGCATGTTTGCTATATGTTTTCATTGTGGTGTTAATACCTGCATTAGTTAGAATGCATTGTGATGCATGTTCACACTTGTGGTTTCTTATTTGCATTAAGCGTTCACTTTTGAAAATGCACATTACTTTGGTTGTGAAAATCTATTGATGTAAAGTGTTTGAAATATTTGCATTCACATATACATGTTCACATTAACCATGTTGCATTCCTTAATGTTGTTATTTGGTGCATATCCATGTATTGTTACTCATGCATTTACATGTTAAATGACTTAATTCTGCCATGCATTTCACTGTCACATTTGTGAACAGTAGCTGTTAAATGTATGCTGCCATGCCCTATTTTTGCAGTTTTTACACCTGTTTCCATGCTGGTAGGTAGCTGTAATAAGCTGTTTGTATGCCATTTGCATGTGATAATTGTTTGTGTGTTGAAGCGTTGTTGTAGTTGCGGACTTTGGGTTTTACCTAACCTTTAGGTACCTTTAGCTTTAGGTTTGAGTCTAGTTTGAACCTTAATCACTGTAGGAGATGTTTGGTACTTAGTTTTCTTTTTTTTTTTTTTTTTGATTTCATCATGGATTTTACTAACCTTTTCAGGGGCTAATGGTAAGTATGAAGAATGTGGATGTGCATCTTTATGCTTCTTTGACATTTCATTTATCTTCCTCCCTTTGAGTTCTCATCTCACCTTCAATCCTTGAAGTGAGTTAGAACTTGTTGTTTTCTCTTCTTTTAGAATTAGAAAACAACACTTAACCTTAGGATCCCCATTGTATAACAACATAGGGCGAGTCTTAGTTTCCCTTAGTGATTTCCCTTTCTCAACTTGAGTCTTCTCTCTCTCATATCTAAACAAAATCAAAACACCTAATAAATGTCAAGATTTCTCATGTGTCAAGGGACTTTGCCATGGGATACTTGCACACATTCCATATGCGGATGATGTGTAGGGTATCTATCATGATGAATAAGTCTCAACATGAGGATGATTCACAAATACAAACTGTAGCGGTAAAATCATGAGTGTAAGCTATTGGTTAACTTAACTCAAAGTAAATAGAGTCGCCACCGTGCTTTTATTTTATTCCATGTGGAAAAGGAAAAAAAAGAGCGAATAAATACTAATGAGTCTAAAAGCAAAAAGCTAAAGAAACAAGCATAGAAACGGGTAAGGGGATAAGTTACAAAATGGGAAGGTTTTACGCACCCAAAATGTTCGTGGTACTCCACGAGAGCCCTTTGAAAAATTTATTGCTTTTTGTTTGAAAATGGTTTGTGAGAAGAGATTGAAGATGTGAGAGGAGAAATTTTTTTTAAAGATTTTTGTGTTTGACGAGACATTCGTCTCATGCCTACGTACCCATAACGTGAAATTCGAGATCAAAACACCGTAGTTCATGGTACAAATAGTAAAAAATTAATGTGTTGGATTGATTTTAAAATGTAAAGATAAGTCGTCATTCTTTATCGAATAATTCCTCTAGAAAGAGTGAATCATATCTAAACATGTTAAAATGGTTAAAAGGAAAAGTGTGCGAGGGCACAAAAAGGATTGAATGAGTTTTGCATCTTTTAAGTCTTTTGAAAAAGGTTTCGATATGCTTATGTGGTTTAGCATTTATTAAGATATGAAATAAAAAGAGTAAAGTCACTTGACCTAAGTCAAGGTTTGATTAGGAAAGTGGTCAAAGTTTGAAAACAAAAAAAGTTTTGAAAAGAGGGAGAAGTTTTGAAAATTAAAGAAATGGGAAGAGATGAAGAGGCTATCCTAAGACTTAAAGTAAAAGTTAAAGTAAGAACAATCTAAACGCATGTCGAGCATTCTTCGAAGCATAAACAACAATATGACTTTATCTTCATAAACAAGTGAACCAAATCAAGGCTAAGGTCTTCAATCCATAATAACTCGAGCAAAGGGAATGATCCTAGAATCTAAGTCCAAAACTTCAAGTCCAATGCAAAGGATAATGGCCATAGTCCAAGATTAAAGTCACAGGTTTTTTAGAGGTTTAATCCTTTACTAATATTTTTGTGTCCAAATGGACAAAGAAAAAAGCACAAAGATATGAATATAAACATAAACAATATGATGAATGATAAAGCATAATAAAAGAGATAAGGGAGCGAGAAAGAATTTAAAGAGGATAAGGTGCGAGAAGGAATTAAAATGTTAGTATAACAATAGTAGTAATAATATGTACATAATAATGGTATGGTGAACTTAATCATCCACAACCAAAAGAGTAACAAGACATTTAATGCCAAAACCGAAAAGGCAACTGATTCCGCTTAGTATCTTACACTATAGTGACTAATCGAGACGATTAGATCCAAATTCAATGAAACTTGAAAGAAGATTGGGACACCCAAAGCAACTATGCATCAAGCTTCATAAGTCTTGGATTTTAAGGCAAATGACTTATCATTTTGGGATTGCGTGACCAACACGAGGTCCGGTCCACGAAAGTGCAAGTATCCACTTGGATTTTTTTTCTGAATTAGGGGCACATTTAGGTCTATGTTAAGCAATCTCTGAGTAATTTACGGAGTAATTACCCTACAAATGAGGTCGGCCAAAACCAATTAAGGTTAACGATGTTAGTGCTAATACACACGAGATAAACGATATGTTAATCGCCATCCGAACGCAATGCCGCACAAAAATAAAGATGAATACCAAATTGAGTTACACTTATGGTATTCTTTCATCTTTATGTTCAATCACTCATTTTGGTGGATTCAAGTATGAAAATATCTCACTAATGGAAAGTACCTAAAGTGAATTAAATAATTCACTTAGAGGTAGATTTGAACTAATGAACATTAACTACTCTAATCTACACCCAAAGTCCATTGAATTTAATGAGAAATTAGTCCGAAAAATGTCTCCCAATGTAAAAATAAGAAGGAGGAAGAAGAAGAAGAAGCAAAAGGAATCCAAACAAGTAAAAAAACAAGCCAAAAACAGCTTTTGGAGCTGTGTTAATCGGTTAACCAATTGGTTAATCAGTTAACACAGCTAAATTTTCAAATTCTGTGCAAATTAACACTGGTTAACCATTTTGTACTGAAAATGGTTAGCCAATTAACACTAAACCAGTAGCAGAAAATTAGCCAAAATTCAGCATGATCTACTTTTAAAACCACTTCCAAAAACCATATGATCATGAACTAAATTGGCACGAATTTTAAAGTGAAAAAATAGTAAAATCCCTGCAATCAAACAACAATTTATGATCCAAAGGATCAATAACCAAAGGAACCAAAGATCTACATCTTGAATGTTGGTGATGAAGGTAGAACCATGGAAGAAGGTGAATTACCAAGAACAATCTTCAAATTGATCCAATACTAAGCTTGATCTACTGAATTTGATGAATAAAATGAAAAGGATAAAGGTTTAGCTCAAAGTTAATCAAGAATTCAATGTGAATTCTTGATAACTTTCAAAAGAGGGAAAATGAGCTTTGGTGAATTTTGTGGTTTGGGAAGATAATTGGCAAGGGATTTTTTGGATATCAAAAGCTTGAGAAATGAATGAGAAAAGGCTTCTATTTAAAGAGTTTAGGTATGGAAATTTGGTGGAATGGAGCTTGCTTTGGAAATTCAAAATTAGGCTTGGAAATTCAAAATTTGGAGGGAAATATAAAAGAGTGGTGATTAGTGAGGGTTTATGGTGGGAAATGATCAAAGTGATGTAGAGAATTAAGAGGGAAATGGATCTAGAATATTCCAAATGAGATCAATGGCTAAGATGTGCTGAAATTGAATAAAATATTCAAATTTTGCATTGGTTAATCGGTTAACCCATTGGTTAACCGGTTAACCAAGTCAAATTTTGAATATTTTGTTTAATTTTGATTGCTTGATTGTTTCGGCCCGATTCTTTTGCGCTTCGAATAAGGCATGGAAATAAACACATTGTAACACCCCAAATTTGCCCTCTTATATTTAAGCATCATATCACATCATATTCATCATGAACATATCATATTCTCAGCATCTTAGCATAGAAAGATGAGGCATAACATCCTCATGACCTAGCATTAGGCATATGATCATCTGTGGAGGTTCTTGAAGCATCACAAGCTATGACAAGGGGCCCAATGGATTTGTTCAAGTCCTATGAGGGGTCTACATTGCATTTACAAGTTCAAGTTCATTTACAAAAGCTCAAAAGGTTGGAAGAGCATCAGGGAATCCAGGCTAGGGCAAAGCTCCTACACAATGGTCCCAAATTAGGGTTTGAGTTTCAAGCATGAAAACCTCAAAACTTTCGCCATTTCATTTGGGAAAAGTCTTTCACATGTTAAGAGGACCCTAGGGATGAAATTTGGTGAGAAAATTCCTTGTGGAAGTCAAGTATTTCTTCAGTTGCTTGTAAATGAAGAAACTGGTCAACTGTGCCTTAGAAAAGTCAACTGTGAGATTTCAAGGGGTACAACCCTATTTGTATAGCCAAGGGATGTTCTTATAATGTTAAAAGAGGTTTGGCAAGATCAAGGATCAAGAATCATGAGGTTTTGATGTGTTTTGCAAAATTGGTGTGAAGTTGGTTATGGAAAATGCCATTTTTAGCAAGTTTTTGCCCTAAATTTCAAGTGATCATAACTTGGTGAAAAATTCTTCAAATGGACCAAAGTTAAACATGAAAGTTGGATATTAAAGCCTCCCATTTTCAAAAAGTACAAGTACTTTTTCATAGCCTTCATGGTTAAGAAGATAGAGCCCTCGAAAATTAGGGTAAAACTAGGGCAAAACTTGATTTTTCATTTGTACACAAGAGCAAAAAGTCTTGAAAGTTATTTTTGGGTGTTGGTACATACCAAATCAGGTTACAATGTTACACCAAATTCGGGCATGATGAAAATTTTATTCCCTAAGTGTAATATTTGCATGATCATGGAAATTGTGTGACACTTTCATCCAATGGCCATGATCTTTTTGGATTGAAATCAAGGGTCAGATTGTGAATGCACATGGGAAAGAAAGAAGGCAGTGCATGAGTGTTTCCTGCTATCGCCACAAATTTTCAAAATTTGAAAAATCTCTCACACACTCTCTTCCCACGTGCAAAGGCATTCACTCTTTCAGCATTTATTCATGACCTCATTTATAAGCAAATTAGGGTTTTAGAAGGATCCAGATCTCTCTCATTTCATCACTCTCAATTTTTGGCTCAGTTTGCAAATTCCTTCGAATCTTTCTCTACACTTGCTCTCTTCACAAACCAACTACAAATTCTTCATCCTTGAGAGCTCAGGAGCACAAATCCATCCATTGTTCAAGCTAATTCTCAAGATCCAACACCTTACCATTTCAGAGTAGCTAGCTTCAAGATCCTAGATCCAGCAACTTTCAAGACTCTAGTTGCATTTATTTTGCAACTAGAGTGCATTTGGAGTGGATTGGCATCATTTTCTTGGCTTCTAACAAGCTATTTCGAGATCTGCAAGTCTCAGGTAAGCTCCATTTTCTCAGATCTAGAAATGAAAATAGAAGTGTGCATTGTGATCCTCTGTTGGTGCTGATGATTCTGCTTGCTTTAGATTCGAAAATGGTGCATTATTGAGCTTTATATGTTGATCTGAATTTTCATGGTGCAACCTGTTTGCTTTCGATCTGGAATATTTTGTGTTCTATTGAGAATTTCATTGCAATTTTTGAATTCAGGATGACTTAATTACTTGATCTGGAGCATTTTGTGTATTTTTATAGAGATTTGTTCATCATATGCATTTTCCGGTGCCAGAGCCCTACCTCTGGTCACCGGATTCTGGACTGTGTGAATTAGGGTTTAAATGGAGAAGAAGACTCCTGGACCATTAGATCTTATCATCTGGACGTGTGTGATGCTGCCACATCATTTAATGAACATCCTCCCCCTCACGTGTTTTTATTTCATAATTTTCATTCTGATAATTCAATTTATTTCGCACCCCATGTTAATTAATATGTGGCTTCACTCTGAGCCAATCACTTTGCTGACTAGGATTAATGAGTTGACTGATCTGGTCCTTTCTTTTGATCCCTTGGCCTGTGTTTTTCCCAGATTTTTGTGAATTTCCACCCTTATATTGTGTGCTGCGCTGGGAATTGGGTGGGCTTGTGTTGATATCCACCCCCCCCCCCATGCGCATAGGCCCAAACAGTTTGAACTGGATTTCCTTCTATTCACACCTCCCAGCTTCATCTTTCTTTTTTATTTCATTTTTTTTATTTCATTCTTTATCAATTTGGTTTTTAATTTTTAAAAATAGTTCTAAGTGTCAAAAAATTATGAAAAAATTCATGGATGTTATTTTCAGTTTTCTTTAATTTTTAGTATTTTTATTTTTATTTTTCATTTATTTTATTTTGACACGTGTAAATTAATTCCCCCATTTAATTAATTCATTTTTATTCCTTTTTAAGCATGTTGTCTTGTTCATTTTCCATATTGATCCTCATTTTGAATTTTTGAGTGGTTCTTTTTGCTCTGAACTCTTGATAGGGTGTACTTCATGTGTGATTTTTGTTCTGATTTTTAGGAACTTGTTCATTTGGTTTTGGTCCCTGACTTGTGATTGAAGTTTCTTAACCCTAATTGATGTTTGACTCCTCATTTGGCTTGTGTAGCTTCTGAATTTCTTCCTATCCTTTTGGCATGTTGTTATATCATGATTGAAGATCGTTTGTCGAAGGTTGTGGAATTTTTGGGTGCATTGTTGATTTGATTTGAATTTTGGTTCTTAACTTGTCCCATTTTGCTTATTTTTGATCATAAGTCCTCTCGTTAACTTAGAAGGGCACTTGTGCCAACTTCTTTATCTTATTTGGGGTCTCTTTAGGGCATTGGTACCTCTCTGATCTTGGGTTGGGGTTTGTGTTTTGAAAATCTTGTATTGGTTTACCTTTGAAGTTCTTTCTTTCTTTTGTGTATCCATCTCACCTCTTTTGCTTCTTTCCTCTCATAATGTGATTGTTTAGCATTGTGCTTCTCTTCTCTTCATCTCTCTTTCTTCTTAAGCACTTCTTTAGCTTGATTAGGGTTCTGGTCTTGTGCCTTGAGGTTGTGTTTTGTTTATTTTTGCTTTGCATCTTCTTAAGTCTACTTTGCTTTGCCATATGCTTCATGTTGCCTCATGTTGACTTGTATGCTTCTTTTCTTATTCTTGTGACTTGCATTTGCATTGAGCTTTTGTATATATGACTTCATTTCTGTTTGTATGATGTTGGTATGACATTTTGTTCATTTTGCTTTGCTTGTATGCTTGTGTCACTAACCATTTCAGGGGCTATGGTAAGTGAGAGGTGTGGATGTGATTCCCACATCTCCAAATCTTATCTCTTACCTTCTTATCATTACTTGTTCTAACCTTTGATTGTTGGGCTTAGGCCTTACTTCCCTCTTCTCCTATTCTTATTTCTTCTTCTTTCTTCTTATTTCTTCTTCTTTCTTCTTCTTCTCTTCTTATCTCCTTCATTAGGATAGTAAACTTCACTAACCTAGGATATCCATGCATGACAACACTTAGGATTCATTAGTCCCCCATTAGACTTTTGCCTTTGTGATCCTTTTGGTTTCTTTTCTCCTCTCATCTCAAAACTCTAAAGATGACACTTAATAAAGTTTGAAGTGATACCTTGAACAATAGCCTTATTCCATGAGATACTTGTAGTCTTCCCATCTCGGGATAGTACAAGCTTATCTTATGATGCACAAGTCTGATCAAGATATCATCTTCACAAAGAAAATCATAAAAAACACTTCTTCATTGTAAATACCAAAAACACTTAATAAGTTAATGAGTTAGTGAGCTTAAGCCCTAATCTCTGGATTCAAGTTTTGGGGATCTTCTCCTTACTTGAGTGTGCTTGTTCTATTATTCCATCTTGGAATGTAGTGACAAGTGCACATTCCATAGAAAAGAGCTTGAGTTCACTTCCTTGTGACACACTCTTAAAAAGCTTCATAAAAAACACAAACAAACAATAAGTGTCTTTCCTTCGGGAATTCTTTTCTCATCTCCTTTGCTCCGTACGCGAACTTGCTCCTACTTGTCATTTTGCAAGACGGTTACACACTCGTCGTCCGAGTCTGCAACACCTGAGCATTGGCATAGGCAGTTCAAGCCTTAATTCGTAAGCAATTTCTTTTCTACCCCTAGTTAGGGGAACTATGGCGTCTCTGATCCTCATTATCTTGATGAGGTACGTAGGCAGCGGGGTAGGGCCCGTTTGAGCACAATCTTTATTTTCCCTACATTTTTCCTTTTCATTTCTTTTTCAATTCCCTTTTCTTTTCTTTTATCCATTTCCGTTCATTTTCTTTGTAGCAACTTTCATTTCTTCACCCTTTGAAGCAATTTCTTTGCAAGCGTGGATCCCGTGGGGTACAGCGGACGATCTGGGTGCTAATACCTTCCCAGGTCGTAACCGACTCCCGAACTCAGTCTCTTTGGTTCGCAGGACCCATGTCCTTCCTTTCTTTTCTTCTGGTTTGTGCAGCATTACCATTCCCGTTATTTCGGGATAAAAATGCCTGGCTGGCGACTCTATTCTTTCCGCGCCACTTTCGCGTTTGTACCCGGATGGAAATCCGGGGAGCGACAGCTGGCGACTCTGCTGGGGATCTCATAACCAGGGTATCTCTGGTTCCCCTGTGAGTCTCTCCTAGCGCTTGTTTGTTTCTGTTTCTTTGGGTGTTAACTGTTTGCTGTTGTGTGTTGTATTTTACTGTTGTTTATTTACAGTTTCATTTACAGCTTTATTTACAGTTTTCAGTATTTATTTTTCTGCATCATATTATTACTGGAATGTCTGGACTGGATCTTCTGTTTGGTGGGTTTGGGTGATACTGTTTCTGAGAGATGAGCTCATTACCACGGCTCGAGTGAACCTTAGGACTTAGAGTGGTTCCACTTTGGCCTCATGAGATCTTGTCATGGGGGTAGTAGTGAGTTCCACGCCCAGATTTGCGACCGTCTTGGGAATGTCTTGATTTGGGGATCTTCCTCTCTAATTTCATAACCTTGACAGTTATGTGCAGCTGGGGACCGATCATTGAGAACCTTGTGGAAACATCCCTCTTTAGTGATGACAGTGGCAGACCATATTGTGTGGCAAACCCATTCGCATCCGAGGGCCCACCTGGGACTTACATAGGATGACCTTGGTTTTCCCAGACTCAGCTGAGGCCTCCCTGCATAGTACATAATGCCAAACCGATTCCCGGATCTGGTCATGAGCCATTTCTCGGAAATGGTGAAAGTATTATTGCTATTCGGCTTTGAGAGTCCGTGATGTTTGACCCGGAGCATACCAGTGAGATTGGGAGGGGTTTACAGGTTTGCAGGAACCCTTGGCCTCTACATACCCTCATTATCAGTGGTCCTTGTTATGATTTTGGTCCTATGGTTATGGTGTTCTGGTTTTCTTGGTACTGTGGTTCTGAGATTTCTATCAGAGGGTTGTGACTCAGAGGATTTTGGGTTTGCAATTGATCAGAGGGTCATTATGTTCAGTGTCCAGTATCCAGATGGTCCCAGATTGATCATATGCCTGCATTGCATTTGCATTTGCATCATTCTTGCATTAACTGTTTATGTTTCCATTTTTCAGGTCATTGTTCATAGTCAGCTCCCAGTTCTGGTAAATCTTATCTCCAAATGGCAGAAATCAGAAGAATTACAAGGAAAAAGAATGTTCATTATACTTTTCTTCAACCTGAAGTCAGAAGTGTTCAGAAATTAGCAGGTCTGATGAATGACCAAGTCTTGGGGAATTTCAGGAAAAGATACGGCCAGATATTGAAATATGTGGACAAGCCCACTGCAGACCAGAAGGACAGTTTGCATACCTTGCTTCAGTTTTATGATCCCCTGCTGCGGTGCTTTGTGTTTCCAGATTACATCTTGGCTCCTACCTTGGAGGAGATTTCCAGCATTCTGAATGTTCCAATCAGAGATACCTTGCCTTTCTATGGGTCTGAGGTGGTGCTTAAGGAAGAGGACATAGCTAAAGTTTGTCGTTTGCCAACTGCTACAGTCAAGAAGGCTCTGAAGAATAGTGAAGGCAAAGGACTCCCTTGGAGTGTGCTCATACCAGAGGCAGAGAGATATGCTAAAGAGGGTAAATGGGGTGACTTTGGTGCTTTGCTGGCTTTGATGGTGTATGAGTCTAGCTTGTTCCCAGGAGAGAAAGAATTTGTGAGCTTGGAAGTGATCTCTATCTTTGCTAAAGGCAATCCTGTGCCAACTCTGTTGGGAGACTTCTACTATAGCGTTCATTACCGGAATGAGAAAGGTAGAGGTGGACCAGTGGGCTGTTGTGATTCATTGTTTGTTGAGTGGTTTTCCAGACAATTGCCAAAATCAGGTGCTTTCAAGGAAATGAGGGATGAGTGGAGATGGTCTAGAAGGCTGATGGGGTTATCTGCTGAGGATATAGCTTGGGGATATGACAGAGATCTGCTGGGAAAAGAGTTGCTGGTCAGTTATGGAAGATTTGCTAGAGTTCCTTTGCTAGGAAGGAAGAGTGTGATAAGTTATCATCCAACGTTAGCCAGGAAGCAATTTGGTTACCCTTTGAAAGATCCACCACAGATGGAACTGTTTGATGAGTCTTTGTATTTTCCTGTGGAAGGAAACAAGGAGTTAGTTCTACAAGCATCTCAAACTTGGGCTCATAGGATAAGGAAGGGTAAGAAAGACTTTGGCAGAGTAGATCCCAAGACGTACCCTCCTTTTGCTACATGGTTGCAAAAACATGTAGAAGAAGTTCTCATGCCTTTCTCAGTAGAAGCTCCACTTTATCCCAAAGAAGTGCCAAGCCAGAGTACTGTCTCCCTTGAAGAGTACAAGATATTGGAAGCTCAGCTGCATGAAGTTCGAGTGGAGAATGCTGAAATGGTTAGTCTGTACCATCTTGCCAACCGGGCCAAAAATGAAGCAGAGGGAAAGCTGCAGAAGATCCAAGCCTCTTTGGAAGCTAAAGAGAAAGACTTTGTTGGAAGGGAAGCTCACTTTCAAAGGTTGGGTATGATGGAGGCAAAAAGAGAAGTGGAACGCAAAAAGACTTTGAAGACTCTCAAGGAAGCTCGCCAATCCATTGTTTGGTTGCAAGGCCAAAGGGAGGAAAAGCAGGAGAAGTTTAAAGAAAAAGAAGAGTTTTTCGAGGTGCAAATGGCCTTCAAGAAGGAAGAGGTGGAGCAAGTTCACAACATGCGGAGGGAAAAGACTCAGTAGTTAGCACAAAGCCAGTTAGCATTGGAGGAGGCACGGAAGGAGATTGAAGAGCTCAAGCTGAGAGCAGGTGTAAAGAAGAGCAGAGTAGAGGTGGCTGCAGAAGAGCCTGGTCTCTAGTTTAGTTTATTTCCTTTTTCAGACTACCTACAAACTTGTTGTAGGAGTCTTGCTTATTTGTTTTGTCTTTTATTCATGTAATGACTTGTAACCCCTCGGGGAATATTTTTGTTGATGCTCTAACTTTTGGCTGGCAGTGGTTTGTCCATGATATATAGTGTTAATGTGCAAATTATCATTTCTGAATATGCAAGGCTTGTTTGTCTGATACTGTTAATATCTGAACATTCTTCAAAGAGAAAGTCTGAAAGTTAATACTCAAAGTGGCTGTCTGGAGTAAATACCAGAACTGGGGCATGCAAATGCTTAAAACTTGGGAACATGAGCAGTTACATTGCATGCATATGACGTGTTTGTTTGTTTTGCAGGTAGTGCCTCAGTTTCTAACGTTCTTGTTGTCTCAGGCACTATAGCTCCCAGGAAAGTTCGAGAACAGCCAGTCGCACACAGATATCCCACAAGAGTCAACAGAGAAAGAGTCATGGATCAAATGCAAGCTGATTTAGCTGACTTGAGGTTGAGGATGGACAATTTTATGACCCTTATGGCAGGCATGGGTCAGAATCAGGAACGTCTGCGTGAATTGGTTGAAAATAGTCAAGCCAGGAACAACGGTACTGCTGATGGAGGTAATCGTAACGGTGCGGGCGCCCGTCAAGTTGAAATCCCTATAACACAGCCAGGGGTTACCATTATCAATGATGGACTGAACAATGTACAGATGGACGGTCAAGACGAACAGTTTACGTTGCTGGACGAAACTGAAGGCCAGGGGGCTGAGATGAACAGGAAATTTGAAGAGATGGCAGAACAGATCAAGGCTATTCAATCTCAGAACTCTTTGGGGATCGACATTACTGACTTGGGCTTGGTTCCAGGGGTTAGAATCCCTTACAAGTTCAAGGTCCCGACTTTCGAGAAGTACAACGGCACAGCGTGTCCAAACACTCACCTTCAGTCCTTTGTAGGAAGGATTGCTGCCCACACTGATGATGAAAAGCTATGGATGTACTATTTCCAGGAAAGCTTGGTTGGGGCTTCCTTGGAATGGTATATGAAGCTAAGTAGAGTCAACATTAAGAGCTGGAAGGACCTGTCAGAGGCGTTCGTGAGGAAATACCAGTATAATTTGGACATGGCTCCAAATCGCACTCAATTGCAAAACATGTCTCAAACTGCTAAGGAGGAGTTTAAAGAATATGCTCAGAGGTGACGTTAGCTCGCTGCCAGAGTGCAACCACCATTGCTGGAGAATGAGATGGCTGATATGTTCATGGGGACATTTCAAGGCGTGTTTATCGAAAGATTGGCGTCTTGTTTGGCTACCAAGTTCAATGATATAGTAATTGCTGGAGAGAGGGTCGAGACTTTGTTAAAGATGGGAAAGATCCAGGATACGAGTGCAAGCAGCTCAAGTGGAGTAAGAAAAGCTTTCAGCGGACCCCCGAGAAGGAGGGAAGGTGAAACCAATGCTGTGTTTGGCCGAGGACGGGGCCGAGGATATAGAAGATCATATGAGCAAGTGGAAGCTGTCACTATACCTTCCAGTCATGTGCAGCAGGTACAGCCTCAATAACAACAACAATAGCAGCCACAACGTAAAAACTATCAACAAAGACCTTATCAGCCAAGGCAAGCTCGTCCGGCTAATAAGGTGCTTGAGGAAATTCCCATGACATACGTTGCATTGCTACCGAGATTGCTGGATTTGAATTTGATACAACTGAGGACTTTGGCACCACCACCACCTGGAGAGCTTCCAGTGGGGTACGATGTCAATGCTAGATGCGCTTTCCATTCAGGGGCACCCGGGCACTCAACTGAGAAGTGCAGGGCGTTACAGCACAAAGTTCAAGATTTGATCGACTCCAAGGCGATTAACTTCGCACCACCGCCAAATGTTACTTCAAACCCTATTTTGAATCACGGAGGGGATAGAATAAATGCTGTTGATAGTGGTGAGAAGTTAAGTCTGATTCTGAGCATAGAAGAAGTGAAGACTCCGCTGCTGGTAGTGAAGGAGAGGCTGTTGAAAGGACAAGTGTTTCCGGGATGCAGTTCTGATTGTGAGAAATGTTTGAATGCTGTGAACGGTTGTGAAGACCTGAAGATGGGGTTGCAGAATCTGATTGATGAAGGATCATTGCAGTTTGACAAAGTTGATAATGAAGTTGATGATGTGTCCATTGTAACCATTTTCTATGATCCAGCTGAGATGCCTGCTAGAAGAGAACCTGTGACCATTTATACTCCTGAAGTCAGTCTTGTGACTATCACTGTGCCTGGGCCTATTCCTTATACAGATGATAAAGCCATCCCATGGCATTACGGCTC
This sequence comes from Lathyrus aphaca, assembly GCA_963966055.1. Lineage (NCBI taxonomy): Eukaryota > Viridiplantae > Streptophyta > Magnoliopsida > Fabales > Fabaceae > Lathyrus > Lathyrus aphaca. Next base: position 35,179,036 of record OZ014524.1, read on the forward strand.
AGATGTGTACATGGAAGGACAGAAGATCGAGAGTAAGTCTGTTGCTATTGACCCGACTGTAGTGAACGTCAGAGGGGTTGGAGGTTTTACGAGAAGTGGTCGTCTATTTGCTCCCCCAGTTCTAAGAGGAGATCCTAAGGCTGAGGCTTCGGCAAAGGCTAAAGGAAAGCAAACAGCGACTGAAGAAATAACAACTCCTGCTGCTGGACAGGGTACCTTTGAGAAGGAAATGGAGGAATTTATGCGCATAATTAAAAAGAGTGATTATAAGGTGGTTGAACAGTTGAACCAGACGCCATCCAAAATATCAATTTTGTCTTTGCTGATGTGTTCTCTAGCATATAGAGAAGCCTTGTTGAAAGTGTTGTAGATGGCTTATGTTCCTCAATAAATAACTGTTAATCAACTGGAAGCTGTAGTGGGCAGTGTGAATGCAAGCCACAGGCTGGGCTTTACAGATAGAGACCTTACTTCAGAGGGCCGTAACCATAACAAAGCGCTACATATTACTATGGAGTGCAAGGGTGCTGTTTTTTGTCACATGTCCTGGTTGACACAGGCTCTTCTCTTAATGTACTTCCGAAGAAAGCATTAATGAAGCTCAATGTTGATGGTATCATCTTAAGACCCAGTGATTTGATAGTCAAAACTTTTGATGGGTCCAGAAGGTCAGTGTTTGGAGAAGTTGAGTTACCCGTGAAAATAGGTTCTCAAGTATTCAAAAGCACCTTCTACGTCATGGACATTCAGCCCACGTACAGTTGCCTGTTGGGACGCCCATGGATTCATGCTGCCGGAGCTGTAACTTCCACTCTGCATCAAAAGCTCAAGTATGTGGTTGATGGCCAAGTAATCACAGTGTGCGGAGAGGAAGACATCTTTGTGAGCCATTTATCAACTTTCAAATATGTGGAGATGGACGAGGAGATCCACGAGACACTGTGTCAAGCCTTCGAAGCAGTTAATGTCAGCATTTTGACTCCTGTAGAGAGAAGCAGTGAGAAAGAGGGTACCTCCATTCATTCCTACAAGCAGGCAAAGGAGGTGGTTCAGTCGGGAAGCGCCCAAGGCTGGGGCAAATTGCTGGAATTGGAGAAGAAAGACGACAAGTTTGGTTTGGGTTATCAGTCTAGTGGATCTGATTGGACTCCGAGTGGCAAAACTATTACTTTTACAAGCGCTGGGATGCTCGACCGCAACCAAATCTGTGCAACTAATGAAGAGGGAGATCGTGATGGTGACTAGGACAACTGGATTCATCCGTGTGCGCCCGGAGAGGAGCTGAAGAACTGGTCTACTGAAGACATCGTCCAAGTTACCTGACACTCAGAGTAATTTATTTGTTTCCTTTTCTTATCATGCTGCATTGTCAAATCCAGCATTCTGCCCAAGATGCTAGGATCCATTGTATGGGCCACCATGTTTGTTATGCACTTATTTTACCATGAAATAAAGGACATTTTCAGACAAATTGTGTTCCCTTTCTTTTGTTTTAAATTTTTCACAAAAAAAATATATAAAAATGGCAATGTGTTTTTCCTTTTTGTTTTTGTGTTAGCGTCTCTTATAAAAAAATAAGCAGATTCTGAAATAAGCACATCATCTGTGCAGTGTTGATCATCTGGATTCCATTGATAACGTTCCTGCTATAACCACGCATGACTTTGACAATCCTGTCAACCAAGCTGATGAAGGGGTTGAGGAAGACTGTGAACTCCCTGAAGAATTGGTCAGATTGTTGAAACAAGAGGAACGGGTTATTCAGCCTCATCAGGAAGAAATTGAGATCATCAACATCGACACTGAAGATGTGAAGAAAGAGATCAAGATTGGGGCCAGTCTACAGGCTGAAGTAAAGAAAGAGCTGCTTGGTATGCTGCGTGAGTATGTGGATATCTTTGCCTGGTCGTATCAAGACATGCCAGGGTTGGATACCGACATCGTTGTGCACAAGCTACCACTGAGAGAAGACTGTCCTCCTGTGAAGCAGAAGTTGAGAAGAATGCGTCTTGACATGGCGATGAAGATCAAGGAGGAAGTTCAGAAGCAATGGGATGCCGAATTCCTTGCCGTAACTAGTTACCCACCCTGGGTAGCTAACATTGTACCTATACCAAAGAAGGACGACAATGTTCAGATGTGCGTTGATTACCGGGATTTGAATAGAGCGAGCCCAAAAGATGACTTTCTGTTACCTCACATTGATGTGTTGGTAGATAACACTGCTCAATTCTCGGTATTTTCCTTCATGGATGGCTTCTCCGAGTATAATCAAATTAAGATGGCACCGGAAGACATGGAGAAAACAACGTTCATTACCCCGTGGGGTACATTCTGCTATAAGGTGATGGCCTTTGGTTTGAAGAACGCCGGGGCAACATATCAACGGGCTATGAACACATTGTTCCACGACATGATACACAAGGAGATAGAATGTTATGTGGACGATATGATTGCTAAGTCCCGAGACGAAGAAGAGCATCTGGTTAACCTCAAGAAGCTGTTTGATAGACTGATAAAGTACAAGCTGAGGTTGAATCCAAACAAGTGCACTTTCGGAGTCCGTTCCGGGAAAATGCTGGGTTTCATTGTTAGTCAGAAAGGAATTGAGGTAGATCCTGCAAAAGTAAAAGCAATTCAAGATATGCCTGCACCGAGGACAGAAAAAGAAGTGTGCGGGATTTTAGGGAGGTTGAACTACATTTCACGGTTCATATCTCATCTAACTGCCACGTGTGAGCCAATATTCAAATTGCTAAGAAAAGAGCAAACGGTCAGGTGGAATGAGGACTACCAAAGAGCTTTTGACAAGATAAAAGAATATTTGTAGGAGCCTCCAATTCTAATGCCTCTAGTTGAATGAAGACCTTTAATCATGTACTTGACTGTGCTAGAAGGGTCAATGGGGTGTGTTCTAGGCCAACATGACGAGTCTGGTCGAAAAGAGTACGCTATTTATTACCTTAGCAAAAAGTTTACCGACTGTGAATCCCGCTACTCACTGCTCGAGAAAACTTGATGCGCTTTGGTATGGGTTGCTCGCCGACTGAGACAGTATATGTTGACCCATACCACACTGCTAATTTCCAAAATGGATCCTGTCAAGTACATCTTTGAGAAACCAGCGTTAACCGGAAGGGTTGCTAGGTGGCAAATGATCATAACAGAATATGACATACAATATACTTCTCAGAAAGCCATCAAAGGAAGTGTATTGTCAGATTACCTTGCACATCAACCTCTTGAAGATGATTATCAGCCAATGAAGTTTGATTTCCTTGATGAGGACATCCTATACCTCAAAGCAAACGATTGCGAGGAACCACTTCCGGAGGAGGGGCCAGACCCTGAATCCAAATGGAAGTTGATGTTTGATGGGGCACTCAATATTAATGGACGTGGAGTTGGTGCTGTTCTTATCACTCCTAAAGGTGTTCACTTTCCCTTCGCTGCCAGAATTACTTTTGGTTGCACCAACAATGAAGCGGAATACGAGGCATGCATAATGGGAATAGAGGAGACAATTAATCTTCGGATTAAGACCCTCGATATATTCGGAGATTCAGCCCTCGTCATTAACCAGGTTACCGACAAGTGGTATACGCATCAAGAGCATCTAATTCCTTACAGGGTTATGCCAGAAAACTGTTGACGTTCTTCACAACAGTTAAGCTTCAGTACATACCACGTGATGAGAATCAATTTGCCGACGCATTGGCCACTCTTTCTTCATCTATCAAAGTCTTGTGTTGGAATTATGTGCCCAGAATTGACAATTCCAGGCTTGACGCACCAGCTCATGCTTTCTCTGTAGACGCAGTGTCTGATGAGAAACCTTGGTATTTTGATATCAAGCTATTCCTGGAAAAGCAAGAATACCCAGCTGGGGCATCTTCCAATGACAAGAAGACCTTGAGGCGATTTGCTGCTAGCTTCTTCTTGAATACAGACGGGGTTTTGTATAAGAGGAACTTTGACATGGTCTTGCTCAGATGCGTGGATAGACACGAAGCAAGCCTGTTAATGCAGGAAGTCCACGAGGGATCTTTCGGTACCCATGCAGGAGGGCATGCTATGGCTAAGAAATTGTTGAGATCGGGGTATTATTGGATGACAATGGATGCAGATTGTTGCTCGTACGCCCGTAAGTGCCACAAGTGCCAGATTTATGCAGACAAAGTGCATATTCCTCCAATCCCGCTCAACGTCATGTCATCTCCTTGGCCCTTTTCTATGTGGGGCATTGACATGATCGGGAAGATAAAGCCTACTGCTTCAAATGGTCATCGCTTCATCTTGGTCGCGATTGATTACTTCACTAAGTGGGTTGAAGCAGCATCTTATGCCAATGTTACTCGTCAAGTGGTGGCCAGATTTTTGAAAAGAGACATTATCTGCAGATACGGAGTGCCCGAAAGGATCATTACTGACAATGGTTCAAACTTAAACAACAAGATGATGGCAGAGTTGTGTCGGGACTTCAAGATCCAGCATCACAATTCTTCTCCTTACCGACCAAAGATGAATGGTGCGGTAGAGGCGGCAAATAAGAATATCAAGAAGATTATGCAAAAGATGGTTGTCACCTATAAAGATTGGCATGAGATGTTACCGTTTGCATTGCATGGGTACCGAACGTCAGTCAGGACGTCAACTGGGGCAACTCCCTTTTCACTGGTATATGGTATGGAGGCAGTCTTGCCTGTTAAAGTAGAAATTCCTTCATTGCGTGTGATGATGGATGTGAAGCTTGATGAGGCTGAGTGGGTACGTGCTCGATACAATCAGCTATGTCTAATTGAGGAAAAGAGATTAGTGGCTATCTGTCATGGTCAGCTTTATCAGAGGAGAATGAAGCGAGCATTCGACCAATGAGTACATACTCGGGAGTATCAAGTAGGAGAGCTTGTGCTCAAGAGGATTGTTCCTCCAGGTTCAGATCACAGGGGCAAGTGGACCCCAAACTACGAAGGACCATTCATAGTGAAGAAGGTTTTCTCAGGAGGAGCACTGATGCTCACCACTATGGATGGAGAAGATTTCCAATCCCCTATTAACTCGGACGCAGTTAAAAAATACTTCGCATAAAGAGACCCACTGGACACAAAAACAGAATTAAAGTCTAGGCAAGAAAAGGGCATCCCGGCGAGCTAAAAACAGAATAAAAAGCTCGGGCAAAAGTTAGGGAAAACAAATAAAAAATGTACACCCGCTGAGCTGAAAAGCCACATCGGACAGCTCAGGCAAAAAAGGGTATCCCGGTGGATTGAAAACCCGAAAGGGAGATCCACGCAAAACAAGGGAATAAGCGAACAACTGCGATCCGAGTAATCTAAATCAAATCATCGTTCTCACAACCTGACAATATCAGAAGGATAGGAATCAGTCCCCTCATCTTCTCAGAAAGCAAAGGCAAGAATGAAGAGTTTTGAAGACATGCTGGTCATAGCAGAAAGGGAACTCATTGGAATGCCGTGTCCATTGCCATTAGGATAGTTTATTTTCTCAATTTTATGGTGGCTACCTCTTTCCAGGTGGCTGCTTCCTGTCATACCCCAAATTTGTCCTACCTTTATTATTTTATTTTCTGTTTATTAACCATTAGTCAAAAATTCAAAAAAAATGCATTATTCCATTTTATTTCCGTCTAACAGATATCTCAAAAATTTGTTTCCCTTTAAATCCATTTACAACCATTTAGTCCATAAATCCATCACATTTTCTTTTTATACTTTCATTTTAAATTTTTTTTAAGTCTATTTACAAAATATAAAAAAAATCTTTTTTCTCATCTTATTATTATCATTACTATTTTTCACTATTATTCTAATTATTCTAATTATTTTCATTATTATTCTTATTATTTTCATTTTAATTTCCTATTTTTATTATCACCATTTATTTTCTACTATTATATCCATTATTACTATTATTATTAGTATTATTATTTTCTTTGTTATACCAAATACACTTTCATTTCACAGTCAACCATTCAATCTTCAAATTGTTGATTCCTTTTAGTATTATTTTCTTTTTTTATTTCACACAATTTTCTTATTTTCATCAGCACTTGACATATCTTTGTACAAAGAAAAGTATATAAAAAAAATTTGTTAAGCAATTTCCAGTACAGCCTGGCCACTCTCCCACGCCAATTCCCACAATCTTCCAGCCAATGGGACTCATTCACACAATACACTTCATACAACTTTTCATCCTGACCCCACATGTTAAGCAACAAAATTCCTTCAATGATTCATTTCCGCTGCCTTGTAACCACACCACATCCACTAACAACAACAATACCACACATTCCTCCAGTCCTCCATTTCCCCAATTTTCGCTATAATCTGCATAAAAAACTTGCCACTGTCACTCAACAAATTCACACCAAAAAGCTGGCCCACAACATTTTTTTTCATGCCACAACTCCACTCACTAACAACCTGCAATACACAAAAATACATAGCTCGCACATTCCATCATCAACGAAAACGGATTCCACAACAACACAAATGGCACCCTCACTCTCAACAAAACCTTTCCTCGCCATCTTTAACCTCACTCAACACAACTTTTCAGCCTGATACTCATAGACAAAACGCAGCAAAATCTATCTCCAAATCATTTTCTTCATTCTCCTCACTCACTGTTTTTCTACAGGTCCCCTCCCTTTAAAAACACCACACACACACAACGTATTCCACCCTTGGCAACTTCAACGCATTTTTAAGAGACCTCTGTACTCTCTTATTTCCTGCTCCCACTCAATCAAACATTACCACAAAACATTCAATCAAACTCAACTTCATCATTAACCTACCTTCGACCTGCATAACCTCATTCTCCTCCATTATCTTCAATCCACCCAAACAATTTTGAACCTCTCCTCAAAACCTCAAAACATAACCACCATGTGAACAACCACCATTTATCAACGTAAAATACACCAAACACTTCTCCATCGATTCAACCTTTCATCACCTCAGAACCGCCATCGATTTATCCACTGCCACGCTAATTTCATCAAACCAAAACAAACAACACAACCAAAAACGCTCAAAAATATCGGGTTGCACAAACCTCACCGGAGAGATCCGAAAGCCACCACCTCCGACTCTTTTTTATCGCCGTGTAAAACACCACCGCCGCAGTGAAAATCATTGCCTCAAAACTGAACTGCCGCGGTAGAGATAGAGAGAGAGCGAGAGATCATTCGCGAGAAACCGCGTACCGTGGGAGCTCCGCTGCGAGGTCTGAGCGAGACGAGTGGAATCGCGAGCAAGAAGCGCCTTGAAACCGATTCCGTGAAGAGAGTGAACGAGTTGGAAAGAGACAGATTCAGATTGGGGAGAGAATGAGCGCCGTTTCCCCTTTGTTTTGTTGAAAGGGTATTTTGTTCTCTATTGTGTTGTTCTTATCATCCCCTGCTTTGATTTTGAGTTTTTTTTAATGTTTTTTAATAAATTTAATTGTTGGGCTTTTTCTGAAAATTGTTGAAAGTATTTTCTTATTTTTTTTTTAAAAAAAAAACTAATTTTTCCTAATTTACTGCCATTAGATTTGGACTAGGCTTGTAGAACCATGTAGCTAATACACACATACCAGCGCACCACTTCCGCTTTTATTGTTTTTATATTCATTTTTTTTCTCTAAAACTATTTTATTTGTTTTGTGTGGTTAAGATTATTTTGGTTTTGTTTTTTTAACTTCTCATGCTTAATAACTTTTAATATATTGTTTCTTTTTATTTTTATTATTTCTTTCATTAGGGCCAATGATATAAAACAAAATTAAATTATTTCCAATACTTTTAATTAGAAAATTTAATTATTATGAGGCCTCCTATTTTATTTATTATGTAATTCAATTTCAAAAAAATAAATTTAATTTAACTCTTATTCTATTATATTATTCCATTTATTTAGTATTCTATTAAATTCAATTTAATTTGATTATTCTTATACATTTATTCTAATTGTTGCAATTTAATTTAAATTCTTAATCTTCTTTTTATCGCTTAAATCGAATCGCGAATTAATGTAAGCCGAGCGCATCGTGCCTCGCCATCGAATTTTTTTTCCGAACTCGACATTTAAATATTTTAACGGATTAATTGAATTCTGGAGTCTCGCATTCCTCGAATTCTTGAATGAACGCTCCTGAGGCTCGCTCCACGGGATGCCGGTTCATTCGACTTTCCGTAATTAAAACTTTTAATCCACATATCAACTAATGAAAGAATTGAATTCTGGAATCTAGCATTCCTCGAATTCTCGAATAAATTCTCCTGAGGCCCGCCCCTCAGGACGCAGTTTATTTACCCTTTCATTCTTAAAACACACCAATCGAATCAAACATTTTTAAGCGAACATTATCTAAATCCTTTCTATCTCACAAACAAGCTAGCGCTTCAGCCTCCTATCGCGAGCAGACAAGCCAACGCTTAACAGTAGAATGCGGTTTAAATAACTGTTCATTAAAACAAACCAACCAACCTTAGTACCACGAACTACGAAGCTCTGACTTTCCCATTGCACAAGGGAATACGTAGGCACACAGATCTTACTCCTTGTCGAGCACCCTAGGAGCCAAACAACCCATTTCCCCTATTAACCCTAGCTTATAATCGTTCGCATTTATTTTATTATTCGAAGAAAACAGAAAGCATAAGTCAACATTAGATCGCAAGTTAAACTAAGAGGTTCCCGTTGAGTACAACGGTCGTAAGGGGTGCTAATACCTTCCCCTTACGGAATCGACTCCCGAACCTAGAATCTGGTTTCAAAGACCTTGTTCTATCCGCTTTTTTCAAAAAGGTTTCTCGATATTTTCCTTTTCCTTAATTGGAATAAAATAAGTTCGGTGGCGACTCTGTTGTTTTAATTTTTATCCGCGGTATTCTTTTATCGCGAGGTCGTATTTTTCGAGGTACGACAGATGGCGACTCTGCTGGGGAGTAGCTAAAGAGTCAAGCCTAACTTAGTTTACTTTGTGATCAATGTCGACTTTTCTTATCTGTTTTCTTCACACTTTTTTTATGCTTGTTTATTTGCTTTCTTCTTATTATGATCTCATCATACTTGCTTGTTGGATCCTGGGACGACATCTGAGTTTGCGAAAAGAAGAGGGAACACCTAGTTTAGAATTGGAAGTTATTAGTGTTAGTCTCCAAGGACTCGCTCCTTGCAAGCCTAGCATGAAAGCTCCACCTAGAGAGTAGACCTATTCATAGATCTCGTCATAATGCAGCTAGCCTGTTGCATGACTTGATTCATGAAAGGGCTGTGACTCTGGGACCCACTTTTAGAACCAGTTTCAATGTTGGAAGTTGCGTAGTGTTAGTCTCTGAGGACCCGCTCCTCATACGGCTAACATGAGAACTCCACTCAAGGTAGACCCTATCGTTATTATCGTCATAATACAGCTAGCCTGTGGCAGGACATTAGTACGATCAGCGTTCGTGACCTTGAGTATCTTATCCATAACCGTAGAAACTATCATGTGAGTGGTTTTATGGGTAAAGAACTTAGAACAATCCTATAAGAGTCTACCTGTTAAGGTTACTTTTATCAGAGATACCAGTTTATTTACTCGTTACTATGGTTAACCTCAGAGCAGATTATACTCGTGATCCTGGATCTTGCAATGCATCCATACGCATATTCATTTCATTTGCATTATTTGTTCATCTTGCATTTCACTCCAAAGTCGTAAACTCATTGCATGTTCCTTCATCTTCAGTAAATCAAGCTGGTTTCCCGACGCCCGTATCGTGCTAGACGCCCGTATCTAACTCGAGCCAACACTAGAAGACTGATGGACATGATTCAAGAAGAACAAGCTGCTATGAGGGAAGAGATTGACTCGGTCAAGAATAAGATTGACCAGATTTATGAGACCATACAAGCTTTGGCTAGGATGGAAGAACGTCGTGAAGCTGCTGCCGCAATGAACAATGCTCTAGTGCAAGGATCTGCCTCGCGAGCAATGCCTTCAGTTCCAGTTCCAAATCCTTTGGTCTATGGTTTGCCTCCAGGCTTCTCTCTTGCTGTTGTAGAGGTCACTTCCCAACCAATACCTACCTCTGGTGTTACTATTGGTGCTATTCCTCAAGCTCAACCCATTCCAACTCAAGTCCAGTTTCCTCAAGCTGAAGAGGATCATCAAGTTGAGTATGAGATGCATACTGCTGTTCCAATCACCAATCCCCATGCTGTTCAAGAATCTGAAGCTATGAAAATGTGTCGCGAGTTAGCTGAAAAACTCCGAGTCATGGAAGGACACAATTCAACTTCTCTGAGTGCCTCAGACATGTGCTTAGTTCCAGATGTTGTGATCCCTGCTAAGTTCAAACTGCCTAAATTCGAGAAGTACAAAGGCCTCAGTTGTCCTGAACTCCATTTGAGGATGTATTGCAGAAAAATGGCCGCTCATGCCAAAGATGACAAGCTCATGATCCATTGCTTCCAAGACAGCTTGTCTGGAGCGTCTCTAGAATGGTACATGCAGTTCGAACGCAACAATTTTCGTACTTGGCTTGATTTATCTGATGCATTTAAAAAGTAGTACAAGTACAACACTGACTTAGCTCCTAACCGTACTCAGCTTCAGAGTATGTCTCAAAAGGAGAACAAATCCTTTAAGGAGTACGCCCAACGCTGGAGGGAGTTAGCTGCCAGAGTGCATCCTCCATTGGTTGACCGTGAATTGATCGATATCTTCATGGGTACCCTACAGGGGCAATACTACGAGAAGCTGATCAGCAGCGTATCTTCTGGATTTTCAGACATGGTGATGGTCGGAGAAAGAATTGGAGAAGGTTTGAAAAGTGGAAAGATTCAAGGAGGTTCTAGCAGCCAATCTGGAACCAAGAAGCCTTTCAAAAGGTACAAGAAGGGCGAAACAAATGCCATTTCTTTTGCAAGTGGGAAACCTCAACAGAGTACACCTACTCCAATCCCCTACTACCAGTATCCGTATGTTGCTGCTGCGCAATATGCTTTTATGCCATATCAGCCAATTCCTCCAATGCCTTATCATCCGGCCATTCAAGCTCTATTTTCGCCTCAGATGGCTTATCAACCATGTCCACATCCTATGATTGCAGATGCGCAGTATGCGCCCAATCCGTGCCAGCAACCGGCCTACCCACAACGACCTGGTCAACAACAACAACGCGCTCCTCAACAATGCCCACCATATCAGCAAAGAAGGTCTGAAAGAAACTTTGATCCACTGCCTTTGTCATATGGAGAAATCTTTAACGGGCTAATGGCAAAGGGAACTCTTGTTTTGAAAGACCTGCCACCACAAACTGGTACCGCCCGAGACTATGATGCCAATGCACGCTATGAGTATCACAAAGGTGCTCCAGGTCACGCGATCGAGAACTGCAAATCGTTCAAGCACAAGATTCAAGATCTGATCGACTCTAAGGATCTCACCTTCACCCCGAGAAATCCAAATGTCCAGAACAATCCAATGCCGCAGCACTGGGCCAACAAGTGAAGACATTTGAAGGGTTTGTTGGAGACCAAGCTGAGTAGTCACCAACTTTGAAGCATTCAATCAAGAGAAGTTCATTCCTCAAATCAAGGCAGTCATCGCCATTTATCATTTTCGCATCTTTGTTATTTTGTACTGTTTGTTAAGTACTATTTGCTTGGAACATTATCGTTTGTACTTGGTTTTGTTAATATTATGTTTATGCATGTTTTGAATCAATCTATTCGCATTCGCTCATTATTTATCATTTATCGCAAAAAATCACAAAAATATTCCCTCACTTCACTTTAGCAAATATTTGAGGGAGGATGATGAAAACAAAATACCCATAACTGTTGCGGTATGCTTTCAGATAAAACCTCGTCAATGATGTACAGGCATTTATTCAAATCCCCAAACACTGGAGATATAAGGAGTTAATCCCTAGTCAACCACTTCGAGCCTAGAAGTAGGATTTTTTCTTTCGGATACAACCCTTACATTTAACCCGTGGCAGGGTAGTTGTTCAGTTAGCCTGACTACACCTTTGAATCGCAAGATGAGACATCCCGTCGGAGGTCCAATCAACAAAGGACTTGGCAGTCACAACATTCAAACAAAAAAGAAAAGGAAAGAAAAAAAACCCGCTAAGCTGAGCACCCGAAGGGAGACTTAGTCGGAAAGAACAAATCAAAAGAGGAACTCAAATCCTCAGCAAAAGCAAAACAAATATCAGTGACCACAAAATCAAGAATCAAATGGTCACCAGCAAAATAAGATGACTGCCATTTTCGAGCGAACCTTAAAGCTTAATCCTCACTCTTGCAATGTCGAAAACAAATGCAGGTGTAGAGTTAACTGGACGTAGGATTGGAGAACATTACGAAGAAGGGATGGGTACAAATCAACTTTGAGCCTTATATCTTTTGTTTCTCTAACCAATAACCAGACCACGTTACAACCCTCGAAAGTCCTAATTGAGGCGCGGTTTATTCTGAAAGCATGCTACCAACAAGGTTACGTAAATTGACTCCCATATATTTGCTAATCTCTAATCTCGTTTGCACATTATTCTTGCTGCATTTTCACGCACTTTCTAAATCAGCACTTCGTTTGGACTAACTGTCCATTCGTCACACTTTCACAACATTCAAATAAATTGACTTTTTCAAAACTTACATGAACTTTACATTAACACTACCATTTGTGTATGAACAATTTAATTGCAATTCAGTGCCTGACATCAGTACAATCCCAACAAGGGGCAATCAAAAGAGGAATTTGAATCAATACTTCTTCGAAATCAGCCCGATCAGGGGCAAATTATCTTCACAGGCCCAATCAGGGGCAAATCATCGTCAAACAACTCAATCAGGGGCAGACGCCTATCAAATCCAGATACTGGGGCAGGTCATGTCATGGTCACTCTCAAAGTTTCCCCACCAGATTTATTTCAAATACCCTACGGACCGGGGCAAGCAAACAAGGAGCAAATCTTCCTATCTCTTCTCCCCAGCTAAACAAGCAGATTTTGCTGGACATTGGCAATCATTCAAAGCAAATCAGTCTTCACGTGTCAATTAAGTCGCTCAGCTCATCAGCAAGTAACCCAAACTTGGAGCACCCAGATCCATCTTCTAACCGTACATCGTCGAAGATCGAGTGTCGGGGAATCAAACCCTCCACCCATCCAAAGTCCAATCTTTATTGGCAACTACCAAACCAATAGTCCACCAAGCTGGCACCTTTCAATCGCTCATATGCATCATTATGCATCATCAACGTCATAAGCATCATTTACATTAATCATTTACAACATATGCATCATTTGCATACCTAAATAAATCAGCTTTTTATATCCCCAACGTTTTAACTTTCAGCAATGCATAAACACGTGCATCGTATCTCCATCCTGACGGAGTACCATTTTAAAAATAAAACAACAAACATAGTTGCATATTTCAGGATCCAGGATCGGTCCAGGATTCCAAGCCTTTCCCCAACGAAAGTAAGGGTCCAAGATTGACCGAAGATTCCAAGGATTCTCCTAGGTGTTATTCATTGGACGTCCCCGTTGGATATTTCTCTTCCAGATTGTTTAATTTTCTGTTACTCGTCATCCTTTTGGTGTCGGGGTCACTTTATCATCCTTTTGGTGATAGCGATTGTTTAATTTTCTGTTACTCGTCATCCTTTTGGTGTCGGGGTCGCTTTATCATCCTTTTGGTGATAGCGATTATTTAATTTTCTGTTACTCAACATCCTTTTGGTGTCGGGGTCGCTTTATCATCCTTTTGGTGATAACGATTGTTTAATTTTCTGTTACTCGTCATCCTTTTGGTGTCGGGGTCGCTTTATCATCCTTTTGGTGATATCGATTATTTAATTTTCTGTTACTCAGCATCCTTTTGGTGTCGGGGTCGCTTTATCATCCTTTTGGTGATAGCGATTGTTTAATTTTCTGTTACTCGTCATCCTTTTGGTGTCGGGGTCACTTTATCATCCTTTTGGTGATAGCGATTATTTAATTTTCTGTTACTCAGCATCCTTTTGGTGTCGGGGTCGCTTTATCATCCTTTTGGTGATAGCGATTGTTTAATTTTCTGTTACTCGTCATCCTTTCGGTGTCGGGGTCGCTTTATCATCCTTTTGGTGATAGCGATTGTTTAATTTTCTGTTACTCGTCATCCTTTTGGTGTCGGGGTCGCTTTATCATCCTTTTGGTGATAGCGATTATTTAATTTTCTGTTACTCAACATCCTTTTGGTGTCGGGGTCGCTTTATCATGCTTTTGGTGATAGCGATTTTATTTTCAGTCGTTTGCCTTATCATCCTCTGTTGATAAGTGATTTTATTTTCAGTCTGTTGCCTTATCATCCTCTGGTGACAAGTGATTTTATTTTCAGTCAGTTGCCTTATCATCCTCTGGTGATAAGTGATTTTATTTTCAGTTATTTGCCTTATCATCCTCTGGTGATAAGTGATTTTACTTTTAGTCAATTGCCTTATCATCCTCTGGTGATAAGTGATTTTATTTTCAGTTATTTGCCTTATCATCCTCTGGTGATAAGTGATTTTATTTTCAGTCAGTTGCCTTATCATCCTCTGTTGATAAGTGATTTTATTTTCAGTCAGTTGCCTTATCATCCTCTGTTGATAAGTGATTTTATTTTCAGTTATTTGCCTTATCATCCTCTGGTGATAAGTGATTTATTTTGTCAATTTGTTTCTTGCTGTGTCACTCATCTTTTCCAATTTATTTCATCCGCTATTTTCACAATTTCTTTCTTTATCGGACAAATTTGGAGTCTGTAAGTATCTAATTATCTTATACCTTGAAAGTTTGAACGCGAGCCGGTTCATCTTACTCGGTCTAAGCCAATTCGATAGGGGCAACTGTCATACCCCAAATTTGTCCTACCTTTATTATTTTATTTTCTGTTTATTAACCATTAGTCAAAAATTCAAAAAAAATGCATTATTCCATTTTATTTCCGTCTAACAGATATCTCAAAAATTTGTTTCCCTTTAAATCCATTTACAACCATTTAGTCCATAAATCCATCACGTTTTCTTTTTATACTTTCATTTTAAATTTTTTTTAAGTCTATTTACAAAATATAAAAAAAAATCTTTTTTCTCATCTTATTATTATCATTACTATTTTTCACTATTATTCTAATTATTTTCATTATTATTCTTATTATTTTCATTTTAATTTCCTATTTTTATTATCACCATTTATTTTCTACTATTATATCCATTATTACTATTATTATTAGTTTCTATTATTAGTATTATTATTTTCTTTGTTATACCAAATACACTTCCATTTCACAGTCAACCATTCAATCTTCAAATTGTTGATTCCTTTTAGTATTATTTTCTTTTTTTATTTCACACAATTTTCTTATTTTCATCAGCACTTGACATATCTTTGTACAAAGAAAAGTATATAAAAAAAAATCTGTTAAGCAATTTCCAGTACAGCCTGGCCACTCTCCCACGCCAATTCCCACAATCTTCCAGCCAATGGGACTCATTCACACAATACACTTCACACAACTTTTCATCCTAACCCCACATGTTAAGCAACATAATTCCTTCAATGATTCATTCCCGCTGCCTTGTAACCACACCACATCCACTAACAACAACAATACCACACATTCCTCCAGTCCTCCATTTCCCCAATTTTCGCTACAATCTGTATAAAAAACTTGCCACTGTCACTCAACAAATTCACACCAAAAAGCTGGCCCACAACATTTTTTTTCATGCCACAACTCCACTCACTAACAACCTGCAATACACAGAAATACATAGCTCGCACATTCCATCCTCAACGAAAACGGATTCCACAACAACACAAATGGCACCCTCACTCTCAACAAAACCTTTCCTTGCCATCTTTAACCTCACTCAACACAACTTTTCAGCCTGATACTCATAGAAAAAACACAGCAAAATCCATCTCCAAATCATTTTCTTCATTCTCCTCACTCACTGTTTTTCTACAGGTCCCCTCCCTTTAAAAACACCACACACACACAACGTATTCCACCCTTGGCAACTTCAACGCATTTTTTAAGAGACCTCTGTACTCTCTCATTTCCTGCTCCCACTCAATCAAACCTTACCACAAAACATTCAATCAAACTCAACTTCATCATTAACCTACCTTCGACCTGCATAACCTCATTCTCCTCCATTATCTTCAATCCACCCAAACAATTTTGAACCTCTCCTCAAAACCTCAAAACATAACCACCATGTGAACAACCACCATTTATCAATGTAAAACACACCAAACACATCTCCATCGATTCAACCTTTCATCACCTCAGAACCGCCATCGATTTATCCACTGCCACGCTACTTTCATCAAACCGAAACAAACAACACAACCAAAAACGCTCAAAAATCTCGGGTTGCACAAACCTCACTGGAGAGATCCGAAAGCCACCACCTCCGACTCTTTTTATCGCCGTGTAAAACACCACCGCCGCCGTGAAAATCTTTGCCTCAAAACTGAACCGCCGCGGTAGAGATAGAGAGAGATCATTCGCGAGAAACCGCGTACCGTGGGAGCTCCGCTGCGAGGTCTGAGCGAGACGAGTGGAATCGCGAGCAAGAAGCGCCTTGAAACCGATTCCGTGAAGAGAGTGAACGAGTTTGAAAGAGACAGATTCAGATTGGGGAGAGAGTGAGCGCTGTTTCCCCTTTGTTTTGTTGAAAGAGTATTTTGTTCTCTATTGTGTTGTTCTTATCATCCCCTGCTTTGATTTTGAGTTTTTTAATGTTTTTTAATAAGGGCTTTTTCTGAAAATTGTTGAAAGTGTTTTCTTATTTTTTTTTTTTTAAAACTATTTTTCCTAATTTACTGCCATTAGATTTGGACTAGGCTTGTAGAACCATGTAGCTAATACACACATACCAGCGCACCACTTCCTCTTTTATTATTTTTATATTCTTTTCTTTTTTTTCTCTAAAACTATTTTATTTGTTTTGTTTGGTTAAGATTATTTTGGTTTTGTTTTTTTTAACTTCTCATGCTTAATAACTTTTAATATATTGTTTCTTTTTATTTTTATTATTTCTTTCATTAGGGCCAATGATATAAAACAAAATTAAATTATTTCCAATACTTTTAATTGGAAAATTTAATTATTATGAGGCCTCCTATTTTATTTATTATGTAATTCAATTTCAATAAAAATAAATTTAATTTAACTCTTATTCTATTATATTATTCCATTTATTTAGTATTCTATTAAATTCAATTTAATTTGATTATTCTTATACATTTATTCTAATTGTTGCAATTTGATTTAAATTCTTATTCTTCTTTTTATCGCTTAAATCGAATCGCGAATTAATGTAAGCCGAGTGCATCGTGCCTCGTCATCGAATTTTTTTTTCCGAACTCGACATTTAAATATTTTAACGGATTAACTGAATTCTGGAGTCTCGCATTCCTCGAATTCTTGAATGAACGCTCCTGAGGCTCGCTCCACGGGATGTCGGTTCATTTGACTTTTCGTAATTAATACTTTTAATCCACATATCAACTAATGAAAGAATTGAATTTTGGAATCTAGCATTCCTCGAATTCTCGAATAAATTCTCCTGAGGCCCGCCCCTCAGGACGCGGTTTATTTACCCTTTCATTCTTAAAAAACACCAATCGAATCAAACATTTTTAAGCGAACATTATCTAAATCCTTTCTATCTCACAAAGAAGCTAACGCTTCAGCCTCCTATCGCGAGCAGACAAGCCAACGCTTAACAGTAGAATGCGGTTTAAATAACTGTTCATTAAAACCAACCAACCAACCTTAGTACCACGAACTACGAAGCTCTAACTTTCCCATTGCACAAGGGAATACGTAGGCACACGGATCTTACTCCTTGCCGAACACCCTAGGAACCAAACAACCCATTTCCCCTATTAACCCTAGCTTATAATCGTTCGCATTTATTTTATTATTCGAAGAAAACAGAAAGCATAAGTCAACATTAGATCGCAAGTTAAACTAAGAGGTTCCCGTTGAGTACAACGGTCGTAAGGGGTGCTAATACCTTCCCCTTACGGAATCGACTCCCGAACCTAGAATCTGGTTTCAAAGACCTTGTTCTATCCGCTTTTTTCAAAAAGGTTTCTCGATATTTTCCTTTTCCTTAATTGGAATAAAATAAGTTCGGTGGCGACTCTGTTGTTTTAATTTTTATCCGCGGTATTCTTTTATCGCGAGGTCGTATTTTCGAGGTACGACACTTCCTAATGTAAATCTTTGCCTATTCAGGGCCTTTCAATAAAAAGAATATTCAGTCAAAAAGCTGTGTTGTGTTTATTTTTGTTTGCAAAATGTCCTGAATTTTTGGCAAAAATAGCATTGCATTTAAAACATGGTGATAATTTGAAAGAAAATGACAATGCGGGGAAATATTTGAAATCCTCTTTGAGTGTCGGGTGACAATGGATGAACAGATCATACCATGCAAGTCCCCGGGGCACACTTGTGTTTTCTGTTATTGCAGGTTACAGGATGGCGTCACATTCTCCCAAGCAGAATTTTCCCCAGCTAAGTCTTGGCAGGTAGCCCAAGCAGTTTATCTCCCCCAGTGGAGTATACCCAGCAAGCAGTGGGAGGCCCATTCCCCACAGAGTTCATCTGTCAGAGCTCTTTTCACTAACAAAGATATTTGAGGAAACATTCTCCAACACTCGTTTGTGTTCTTACTTCATTGCCACTCGTCTGCATTTCTCAACACTCGTATGTGTTATCCCTTTGGTGTTGCTCATTTGCTTTCCCCAGCAGTGGCCCATGATTACTTTGTTGTTGCTCGTCTGCACCCTCCAACACTCGTCTGTGTTTGATATGTGATCTTTGTGGTTGCTCGTCTGCACCTTCCAACACTCGTCTGTGTTTGATATGTAATCTTTGTTTATCGCTCGTCTGCATTCTCCGACACTCGTCTGTGTTTATTATCTGTTTGAAGCTCGTCTGCCTTGTTTGGATACTCGTCTGTATCATCCATCGCACTCGTCTGTGTTGGCTTATATCCATATGTGTTGATTTGACAATTACCCTGGTACTCGTCTGTACTGCTACTCCAAATGCTCGTCTGTGTTGGATTTCTGGTATTCGTCCGTACCAGTGGCTGATATTCGTCTGTATCATTGCTTGAAGCGCTCGTCTGTGTTTCTTAGATCATCATCTGATATTCGTCTATATCATTGACTTGTGGCACTCGTCTGTGTTCTCTTGATGATCATCCAATACTCGTCTGCATTGAAGAGGTTTGAAATCCTGACTATGGGAATAAATGTCAAAATGGTTACCGGTCCTGGTGTAACAGGTATATCCGAAGGAGGCTCGTCTGTCTCAGGCACCAATTATTAATGTTGTACCTGGCGTAACAGGTTCGTTCAAAGAAGGCTCGTCTGTCTTATACCATATATCCACGGATAATATATGAAGAGGGTTCGTCTACCTTGATTATGCATGTCTATCCCACAGACTTAAGTGCATCACCGGTCCTGGCGTAACCGTTTCATCCGAAGGAGATTCGTCTGTCTCAGGTCATATGTTTTGCAAAGTATGTGAGGACTCGTATGTCCAGTTCCTGGCGTAACAGGATTGTCCGAAGAAGACTCGTCTGTCAATATATTCTGACTCCAGATTTTAGTTTCAACTTGGAAGAAGCTCGTCTGCTTTCTCTCTACTTCAATCACCAAAGCGTCATTTGGTTGGGTTTATTTCCCAGTGTTTTCATTCTTCGTCAGAGTGCAAATTTCAGGTCTTCTTGGTATTCAACCACAGTTTATCTTGAACGGCCGATAGCCCGTTCTACCGTCCTTTTCAGATTAACAGTTGTTTGAATAGGGGCAGCTGTAACACCCCAAATTTGCCCTCTTCTTTTTAAGCATCATATCACATCATATTCATCATGAACATGTCATATTCTCAGCATCTTAGCATAGAAAGATGAGGCATAACATCCTCATGACCTAGCATTAGGCATATGATCATCTGTGGAGGTTCTTGAAGCATCACAAGCCATGACAAGGGGCCCAATGGATTTGTTCAAGTCCTATGAGGGGTCTACATTGCATTTACATGTTCAAGTTCATTTACAAAAGCTCAAAAGGTTGGAAGAGCATCGGGGAATCCAGGCTAGGGCAAAGCTCCTACACAATGGTCCCAAATTAGAGTTTGAGTTTCAAGCATGAAAACCTCAAGACTTTGGCCATTTCATTTGGGCAAAGTCTTTCACATGTTAAGAGGATCCTAGGGATAAAATTTGGTGAGAAAATTCCTTGTGGAAGTCAAGTATTTCTTCAGTTGCTTGTAAATGAAGAAACTGGTCAACTGTGCCTTAGAAAAGTCAACAGTGAGATTTCAAGGGGTCCAACCCCATTTTTCTATCCAAGGGATGTTTTTATAATGTTAAAAGAGTTTTGGCAAGATCAAGGATCAAGAATCATGAGGTTTTGAGGTGTTTTGCAAAATTGGTGTGAAGTTGGTTATGGAAAATACCATTTTTAGCAAGTTTTTGCCCTAAATTTCAAGTGATCATAACTTGGTGAAATATTCTTCAAATGGACCAAAGTCAAACATGAAAGTTGGAGATTAAAGTCTCCCATTTTCAAAAAGTACAAGTACTTTTTCATAGCCTTCATGGTTAAGAAGATAGAGCCCTCGAAAATTAGGGTAAAACTAGGGCAAAACTTGATTTTTCATTTGTACACAAGAGCAAAAAGTCTTGAAAGTTATTTTTGGGTGTTGGTACATACCAAATCAGGTTACAATGTTACAGTGCAATGCAAATGGCCCATTTTGCTCCAAGAATTACACCAAATTCGGGCATGATGAGAATTTTATTCCCTAAGTGTAATATTTGCATGATCATGAAAATTGTGTGACACTTTCATCCAATGGCCAGGATCTTTTTGGATTGAAATCAAGGGTCAGATTGTGAATGCACATGGGCAAGAAAGAAGGCAGTGCATGAGTGTTTCATGCTATCACCACAAATTTGCAAATTTTGCAAAATCTCTCACACACTCTCTTCCCACGTGCAAAGGACTTCACTCTTTCAACATTGATTCATGACCTCATCTATAAGCAAATTAGGGTTTTAGAAGGATCCAGATCTCTCTCATTTCATCACTCTCAAGTTTTGGCTCAGTTTTCAAATTTCTTCGAATCTTTCTCTACAATTGCTCTCTTCACAAACCAACTACAGATTCTTCATCCTTAAGAGCTCAGGATCACAAATCCATCCATTGTTCAAGTTAATTCTCAAGATCCAACACCTTGCCATTTTAGAGAAGCTAGCTTCAAGATCCTAGATCCAGCAACTTTCAAGACTCTAGTTGCATTTATTTTGCAACTAGAGTGCATTTGGAGTGGATTGGCAGCATTTTCTTGGCTTCTAACAAGCTATTTCAAGATCTGCAAGTCTCGGGTAAGCTCCATTTTCTCAGATCTAGAAATGAAAATAGAAGTGTGCATTGTGATCCTCTGTTAGTAATGATGATTTTGCTTGCTTTAGATTCAAAAATGGTGCACTATTAAGCTTTATATGTTGATCTGAATTTTCATGGTGCAACCTGTTTGCTTTCGATCTGGAATATTATGTGTTCTAATGAGAATTTCATTGCTATTTTTGAATTCAGGATGACTTAATTACTTGATCTGGAGCATTTTGTGTATTTTTATGGAGATTTGTTCATCATATGCATTTTCCGGTGCCAGAGCCCTAGCTCCGGTCACCGGATTCGGGACTGTGTGAATTAGGGTTTAAATGGAGAAGAAGACTCCTGGACCATTAGATCTTATCATCTGGACGTGTGTGATGATGCCACATCATTTAATGAACATCCTCCCCCTCACGTGTTTTTATTTCATAATTTTCATTCTGATAATTCAATTTATTTCGCACCCCATTTTAATTAATATGTGCCTTCACTCTGAGCCAATCACTTTGCTGACTAGGATTAATGAGTTAACTGATATGGTCCTTTCTTTTGATCCCTTGGCCTGTGTTTTTTCCAGATTTTTGTGAATTTCCACCCTTATATTGTGTGCTGCGCTGGGAATTTGGTGGGCTTGTGTTGATATCCACACCCCCCATGCGCATAGGCCCAAACAGTTTGAACTGGATTTCCTTCTATTCACACCTCCCAGCTTCATCTTTCTTTTTTATTTCTTTTTTTTATTTCATTCTTTATCAATTTGGTTTTTAATTTTTAAAAATAGTTCTAAGTGTCAAAAAATTATGAAAAAATTCATGGATGTTATTTTCAGTTTTCTTTAATTTTTAGTATTTTTATTTTTCATTTATTTTATTTTGACACGTGTAAATTAATTCCCCCATTTAATTAATTCATATTTATTCCTTTTTAAGCATGTTGTCTTGTTCATTTTCCATATTGATCCTCATTTTGAATTTTTGAGTGGTTCTTTTTGCTCTGGAATCTTGATAGGGTGTACTTCATGTGTGATTTTTGTTCTGATTTTTAGGAACTTTTTCATTTGGTTTTGGTCCTTGACTTGTGATTGAAGTTTCTTAACCCTAATTGATGTTTGACTCCTCATTTGGCTTGTGTAGCTTCTGAATTTCTTCCTATCCTTTTGGCATGTTGTTATATCATGATTGAAGATCTTTTGTCCAAGGTTGTGGAATGTTTGGGTGCATTGTTGATTTGATTTGAATTTTGGTTCTTAACTTGTCCCATTTTGCTTATTTTTTATCATAAGTCCTCTCCTTAGCTTAGAAGGGCACTTGTGCCAACTTCTTCATCTTTTTTGGGGTCTCTTTAGGGCATTGGTACCTCTCTGATATTGGGTTGGGGTTTGTGTTTTGAAAATCTTGTATTGGTTTACCTTTGAAGTTCTTTCTTTCTTTTGTGTATCCATCTCACCTCTTTTGCTTCTTTCCTCTCATAATGTGATTGTTTAGCTCTGTGCTTCTCTTCTCTTCATCTCTCTTGCTTCTTAAGCACTTATTTAGCTTTATTAGGGTTCTGGTCTTGTGCCTTGAGGTTGTGTTTTGTTTATTTTTGCTTTGCATCTTCTTAAGTCTACTTTGCTTTGCCATATGCTTCATGTTGCCTCATGTTGACTTGTATGCTTCTTTTCTTATTCTTGTGACTTGCATTTGGATTGAGCTTTTGTATATATGACTTCATTTCTGTTTGTATGATGTTGGTATGACATTTTGTTCATTTTGCTTTGCTTGTATGCTTGTGTCACTAACCATTTCAGGGGCTATGGTAAGTGAGAGGTGTGGATGTGATTCCAACATCTCCAAATCTTATCTCTTACCTTCTTATCATTACTTGTTCTAACCTTTAATTGTTGGGCTTAGGCCTTACTTCCCTCTTCTCCTATTCTTCTTTCTTCTTCTTTCTTCTTATTTCTTCTTCTTTCTTCTTCTTTCTTTTTCTTCTCTTCTTATCTCCTTCATTAGGATAGTAAACTTCACTAACCTAGGATATCCATGCATGACAACACTTAGGATTCATTAGTCCCCCATTAGACTTTTGCCTTTGTGATCCTTTGGGTTTCTTTTTTCCTCTCATCTCAAAACTCTAAAGATGACACTTAATAAAGTTTGAAGTGATACCTTTAACAATAGCCTTAATCCATGAGATACTTGTAGTCTTCCCATCTCGGGATAGTACAAGCTTATCTTGTGATGCACAAGTCTGATCAAGATATCATCTTCACAAAGAAAATCATAAAAAACACTTCTTCATTGTAAATACCAAAAACACTTAATAAGTTAATGAGTTAGTGAGCTTAAGCCCTAATCTCTGGATTCAAGTTTTGGGGATCTTTTCCTTACTTGAGTGTGCTTGTTCTATTATTCCATCTTGGAATGTAGTGACAAGTGCACATTCCATAGAAAAGAGCTTGAGTTCACTTCCTTGTGACACACTCTTAAAAATCTTCATAAAAAAACACAAACAAACAATAAGCGTCTTTCCTTCGGGAATTCTTTTCTCATCTCCTTCGCTTCGTACGCGAACTTGCTCCTACTTGTCATTTTGCAAGACGGTTACGCACTCGTCGTCCGAGTCTGTAACACCTAAGCATTGGCATAGGCAGTTCAAGCCTTAATTCGCAAGCAATTTCTTTTCTACCCCTAGTTAGGGGAACTACGGCGTCTCTGATCCTCATTATCCTGATGAGGTACGTAGGCAGCGGGGTAGGGCCCGTTCGAGCACAATCTTTATTTTCCCTACATTTTTCCTTTTCATTTCTTTTTCAGTTCCCTTTTCTTTTCTTTTATCCATTTCAGTTCATTTTCTTTGCAGCAGCTTTCATTTCTTCACCCTTTGAAGCAATTTCTTTGCAAGCGTGGATCCAATCGGGTACGACGGACGATCTGGGTGCTAATACCTTCCCAGGTCGTAACCGACTCCCGAACTCAGTCTCTTTGGTTCGCAGGACCCGTGTCCTTCCTTTCTTTTCTTCTGGTTTGTGCAGCATTACCATTCCCGTTCTTTCGGGATAAAAATGTCTGGCTGGCGACTCTATTCTTTCCGCGCCACTTTCGCGTTTGTACCAGGATGGAAATCCGGGGAGCGACACACATGAACCTTGGAATTTCTTGAATAAATCAATTAAATTGGGAAATCCTTGATTAGATAAATTTGAATTAACTGAGGATCAACTTCGACTTTTATGAAATTCATTCGAGCTGTGGGACTGCTATTTTTGGCCTTTTTTACCTAATAAAGATTAAGAAAACAAAAAATATTTTTTTGGGATTTTAATTAATGGTTAGTAAACATACACAAATAAAAACAAATAAAAAGCAATGGTGATCCCCTGTGAGGCATAAACCCACAACTGAAAAGGATAAACAAACCAGTGCGTGAGCCTTTATCTTTGAAACTAGGTTTGGGGGTCTTCTCCTTACCTAGGCGTGCTTCTTATGCATTCCATTTCAGAGTGATGTAAGAAGTACGCACTCCATTGAATGAGACTTGAATACACTCTCCTATCCAAATTAAAATAAAAAGCTTCTAAAAAGCTCCAAACCAACAACAAGCGTCTTTCCTGTGGGAATTCTCTTCTCATATCCTTCACTCTTAACGAAATAATTCGCTTCGACTTGTCTCTTTGCAGGATGGTAAACATACTCGTTCAAGGCGAGCCTACAATACCTGCGCATAGGCATAAGCAGTTCAATCATAAAAAACACAAACAAACAAATTTCCTCCCTAGTTAGAGGGACTACGTTAACTCTTATTCTCATTCCCGATGAAATATGTAGGCAGTGGGGTAGGGCCCATTCGAGCACAATTCTTTCTTTTCCTTAAATTTTTTCCCGTTCTTTTTTCCCAGTTCAGCAGCAGATGAAGTAGATGTTTATACGCTTTGAAATAGTACAAACAAACGTGGATCCCGTCGAGTACAACAAATGTGAAGGGGTGTTAATACCTTCCCTTCACGTAACTGACTCCCTTACCCGTTCTCTCTGGTTCGCAAGACCTCGTTCTTTCCTTTCCCTGGTTTGTGGAACATTACCTTTCCATTTCCTTGGGATAAAAATGTCTGGCTGGCTCTTCTTCTTCTTTTTCCGTGCCACTTTCGCGTTTGTACTAGGATGAAAATCCCGGGAGTGACACCCTCAAATCAAAATTGAGCTTTTAGTAGGCTAAGGTCAAAAACCAAAAATATGATTTTAACCAGCTAATCTTAAAAACCAAATAGAGGTTTTGCCATATTAACCTCAACAACCAAAATGAAAAATACAAAAAAAAATCATGCTCTTGATAAAATAGTTGAACACCAGGACAACAAAAAACTCAAAAAGTTTATTTAACTCACAAATAAACTAAAGCACCTTTTAGTGATAGAAAATAAGAGAGAGAGAGAGAGAGAGAGAGAGAGAGAGTTTATAATGAGAAAATGATGATTTAAATCTTAAGTCTGGTGTGTATAAAAGTGAGGAGGCGCACTCCTTATATAAAAGGAAATATATCTCAAAAAGAACAATGATTTGAGATTTTTAATTCTCGTAATCAATTCAATTATGCCATATGGATAATCAATTATGTATGGTAAATATGGAAAGTTTTCAAATTGCATCGTCACGAATTGATTATATGACCTAATAATTTATTATCAGGTGTTACAAAATATATAATACACTAACCCTTATTATTAATAGATTATCTAATATAATTTTCACTCATAAAGGATTATTTGACCTAGTAACCAACTAGATACTTGCGTAAAACATTTTATGGTTTCTTGTTACATTATATTTTGCTTTAGCATTTCAATGGAACCTTGAATATTCTCTACGATGAGGTTTGAGATGACTTTATGATGAACATAATCATCATAAATAATTGGAAAGATATCACCAAGGACCAACATGATCAAGCCACGGGATTCTACCGAACATTAGAGTCATCATCAAAACCATCATGATGAAAACATCAATTATCATACATACAAATACATAGATTCATACTTGTTGCCTAAAGCATGTATTGCAACATCTACAAGACAATCATACATGTTAACTTCAACATATGATTCATATATCCCTTTAAATTATTTCACAACCTTAAAGTCGTTTCTCTTATAAACCCAGACCAACACCAAATTAAGTATCAAATAGAGTTTGGTTCTGCAGCTACTACCCTATTAGGGTTTCACCATTAACACACAAGAGACTAAGAAAATTTAAACTAGAAAAATAAGATAATACTTCATTCATTAATCCGTAAGTTGTTTTCATACAATATAAATACTAGGTAAAACTAGTGTGACAACTTGGGCCTAAGTCACTTAAGATAATAAAATAACAAGTGGGCCTAAAACCCTTGGAGAGAAACAAGACATAATTTATAAATAATAAAACTAAAAGGGGGTGTGATCCTTCATCCAATTAGGGGTCTTCATTTTTCTTTTGGGTCTTCTATCACCGTTATCCGGCCCAACAAGAACCTTGTCCACAAGGTTAGTATGAGGAATCCCAATTTCGCTAGGCCCAATGTCATTGGAGGAGGAAGAAATTAGTTGTTATGCTAGATTAATAGGACCGACTAGGGAAGGAGTGGAAAGAACAAGGGGTGGCGTGTGAGAAGTTATAGAATGGATTAGTGTTGCAGGTGAAGTGCATTGTGGGGTCCAGTTGGAGGAAGTGAAGTCATGTCCAATAGATGGTGGGAAATAGCTGGGTGGCGACGTGGCAGGCTTCGAGTTGCTTGCATGTATCCGTTGTACATCTAACGGTTGAAAATTATGGATGGACTGCTGCAAACCCTGTTGGCCCATGTGATCTATAGAAGGTGTGTCAGTGTCTTGGGAGTTGTTGGGAACATATGGTGTTGGGCCCAAGGCAGGGAGTTCCAAGACAAGCGGTGACTTAAAGTCCTTGGAAGAAGTATTTGGTTCCAAAAAGCCATTCACATGCACACTATCACATATTTATTTTCCCAACTCAGTTTGCTTTCTCATTTTCACTTCAAACTTCTCTCTTTCCAATTAATCTGTTTGGCTAAGAACTTCCGCAAGCTTCTCAGTTTGTAACTCATAGAAATTCTGAGAATCCTCTTCAAAGATCTCTGAATGTTTTGAAGTGAGCTTTTCTGAAACACGACCATGTTTTATGGTTGATGCAGTTTGACCGCCTCTGGTTTCGGTTTGAGCTTCCATGCATGGCGAGATCGAGGTATGGTTCATCGCATTACGGTTTGTGTTTCTAATAGAATGCTAGTTTGTTACCTTTTGTTGATGATTAATGTTTGTGTTTGTGTCTTTAGGTTCCACGTCTGGTGGAATGGAAATGAAATATGTGGATGGGTTTGATCCGCAATAACGTCGGAGTTGTGAGACATGTATAACTGGATGGTTACTAGAATATGATGGAAGATCGAGTTTGTAGGTCACCGTTCCTATTTTGCGCATAACTTTGAAGGGACCGAAGTATCGAGCGAATAATTTTTGCGACGACCTGCGGTGGAAAAATGATTGGTGGTAGGGTTTCAGTCGGAGGAGAACAAAGTCAGTGATTTGAAAGGTACACTCTACACGACTCATATTAGCTTGTTGTGTCATCTTGGCTCTGCTTCTGTGAAGATTATTCTCTAAGGTCTACAGAATCTCTTGTTTGTTAGCTAAGATATCGTCAATACTTGTGTTGGTTGACAGGTACTT
The DNA here is from genome assembly GCA_963966055.1 of Lathyrus aphaca. Lineage (NCBI taxonomy): Eukaryota > Viridiplantae > Streptophyta > Magnoliopsida > Fabales > Fabaceae > Lathyrus > Lathyrus aphaca. The sequence continues at coordinate 35,207,220 of OZ014524.1, forward strand.
TGTATAGTCTAAGAGTGTTGGAGGTGGACGCCCATAAAGCGCCTCAAAGGGAGACATATTGATGGCCGAGTGGTGGGAAGTGTTATACCAAAATTCGGCAAGGTGGAGGAGTTTGAACCAATGTCGTGGATGGTCACTTGTAAAGCATCGAAGATAAGTTTCCAAACTCCTATTTACTACTTCTGTTTGGCCATCTGTCTCTGGGTGGTACGCAGTGCTTTTCTTTAATGTTATACCCTGCATGAAAAAAAAATTTTATCCAAAAGGAATTGATGAAAAACGAATCTCTGTCAGAAACAATGGACTTGGGTGTGCCATGAACCTTGCATATCTCAAAAGAGAAACGAGCAGCTAGGTCAGGAGCGGTGAATCTAGTCCGTAAGGCAACAAAATGGACGTATTTGGTGAGCCTATTGCATATGACCCAAATTATGGTGTGTCTGAATGAGGCTGGTAAGTTGGTAATGAAATTCATCGTTAAATCTTCCCAAGCCGGTTGAGGAACCTCTAGAGGCTGATGTAACCCTTGTTTTCATTTTGGAATGTATTTGTTTTTTTAACAGATTGAGCAACACTGAAGAAACAACTTGACTTCCTTTGACATCCCAAGCCAGTTGAAAGAGGAAGCAACTCTTGCAATTGTGGGTTGGACACCGGAATGACCTCCAGTTGGAGTGGCTTGATATTCATGTGAAGTCAAGCTTCTCCATGGTCAATATTTATTTTGATGAAGACAAATCTCTTAGGAGCAATATGATAATAAGGCAAAGATGAGTTTTCAAGTTAAAGCATCATGTTCAAGACTTAGAATTCAAGAAGATGTTTCATGAAGGTATAATAACAATTCTACACAAATATTAAAGTCTTAGATGCTCAATCAAAACTAACATCATTGCATAATTGTTTCTTAACCTTGGCATGATTAAAATTTGCATTTTTCAATTTTAAGAACATGTAAATCGATTTACATATATATATATATATATATATATATATATATATATATATATATATATATATATATATATGCAATCGATTTACATCATGATGCAATTGATTGCATGCGGCTAAATTTTGAAAAATTGGTTAATGTTGGCATGTGCAATCGATTTGCATTATAGTGAAATCGATTGTAACCTGTACAGTTTTGAAAAATCTTTATTTTTCATAACACCTCTTCATGTATCTTTTCATGGAACCTTTTCATGATACATTGGCATTTATTCATGAAATTCTTACTGTTATTACCTTGTTTCATACGGGTGTTATGTGCATATAAATTATAAACATTTTCAAATCAATTTTTCACCTCTTTCAATAAAATCTTCATATTCAAAAAATTCACATACAAAACTCTTGAACTTTAATAACAAGAATTTTTCTGCATTACTTCATATCATATAATCAGAAAATTCTTGAGCTATCTAATACTTTATGTCTTTGTGAATCATTGTTGGTGAAAGAGAAGATCAATTGTTATATTGATAAATAATCAAGGTTCAACTTTCTACTCTTATAAAAATTCCAATTACTGTATTTCTTGTTATCCGGATTGTGGATACAAGAAGTCCTTTATTGAAAGGATTGTTCTCAATAGGATTTAGTGGAAAAATCCAAGAGGATTGATCTTGGTGAGTATAGTTTAGTGACTTGTATAGAAAGACTAGGAAGAGTCTTGTATTGTCCAAAACTATAGTAAATTTTCTTTTGTATTGAAGGAGTACTCTCGGATTGTGAGGGGAACCATTATATATCGTCGTGTCCATTTTACTTTTCCTCTTTACCGCTTTCTTATCTTAGAACACTATAAACAAATATTCAACCATCGATAAAACTCCGGAAAAATATCTAAGAACCTAATTCACCCCCCTCTTAGGCGCACTTGTATACTAACAATTGGCATCAGAGCAAGTTATAGGTAACTTGTTCCTAGTGATCCAGCATGGCTTCCTCAAGCACAAATCCGGTTTTCAAAGACGGTGGAAGTAGCAACAAGTAACCACTCTTCTCCGGAGAATATTTTGATTTCTGGAAAATCAGAATGAAGGCACATCTTGAAGCCCAAGGAGAAGGTATTTAGTAAGCAGTTGAAGACGGTCCACATAATCCTATGAATGTTATCAATGGTGTTGGAACCGCGAAGTTGAAAAGCACTAATGACGAAGATGATAAGAAAAAGATTCTAAATGAGAAGAAGGCAATCAACATACTCCAAAGCGCTCTTAGTATGGATGAGTTCTTTCGCATATCTCAATGTAAATCGACAAAGGAGATTTGGGACACCTTGGTAGAAACACATGAAGGAACCACTGAAGTGAAGAGATCGAGGTTAAACACATTAAGTCAAGAATATGAGATGTTCCGCATGCAGCCCAGTGAATCTATAGTTGCCTTACAAAAGAGATTCGTCCATCTTACAAATCATTTGATTGCTCTCGGAAAAACATTTACAAATGATGATCTCAACCTCAAAGTCCTAAGATCCTTAACAAGAGAATGGCAACCAAAGGTGACCGCTATTTCGGAAAAGAAGAGTCTCTCAATGATGACATCGACGTCTCTATTTGGCAAACTTTAAGAACAAAAATCGGAACTTGGAAGGCTCAAGAAGCACGAAAGTCAAGAAAAGAAGTCTAAAGGAATTTCCTTGAAGGTTGATACAAAATATGACAAAGATGACGAGACTTCCGAAGATGAGAATTTTATGCTTCTTGTAAAGAAGCTTGGTAAGTTCTTTAATAAAAATAAAAATTCCTCTTATGCTAAAAAGAATAGACATTTCAGGAAAAAGGAAGCATCCATATCGATGCAAGATGTCACATGCTACGAATGTGGGAAGCAAGGTCACATAAAGCCGAATTGCTCGAAACTTGCAAAGAAAGGAGGATTCAAAGGAGAAAAGGAATTCAAGAACACGAAGGCTTATGTTGCTTGGGACGATAATGAGATAAGTTCCTCGTCAGAATCGGAAAGCGATGAATGTGCGAATATGGCTCTAATGGCTTCACATCACTCCGATGAAGAAAACGATGAGGTTAGTAGCAACTTTTCTATTTATGATAATGATGCACAAGATGTAACATATGAACTTTTAAAAGAATGTAATACTTTGTATAAAATTATTTCATCCAAAAAGAAACGATTTTCATCTTTAGAAGAAAATATATTGCTTTGGAAAAATATATTGAAAGTGAAAAGCAAAAATTGATGGATGAAAAACAAAGTCTTGTATGTAAAAATTTTGAGTCTTTATCTTTCCAAATTGTTCAACTTAAAAGAGTTTTAGAAAGATATGAAAAAGGTCAAATTGGCTTGGAGGAAATTCTTAGGCACCAAAGATATCCTAATGATAAAAGTGGATTAGGATATTCTAAGTTTTCCAAACCAAGCACAAATGAGACCATTTTTGTTAAAGCAAGTGAACAAGTTGTTAAAGAAAAGGAAAACAATTCTAAAAGTGTGCATCAAAGTCATAGAAAGAAAAGAATTGTTAAGAAAAAGAGTTATGTTCCTAGATATAGAAGTCATTTTCAACCTACTTGTTTTTATTGTGGAACCAAAGGGCACACACCTAATGTTTGCTATGTACGCAACATTGGCTTTGCTAAAGGGCATTATGTGTGAGTTGAAAAGGGTACTAACTATCAAGGACCCAAAGCAATTTGGGTACCTAACAATACTTAATCTTGTTTTGTAGGTATGCTTGAAGACAACTTCAAATCAATTGCATCTTGATAGCGGTTGTTCAAAGCATATGACGGGCGACATCAACAAATTTTCAAGTCTATCTTTAAAGGCCAAAGGATACGTCACTTACGGTGATGACAATAAAGGAAAGATCCTTGGAGTAGGAACCATTGGAGCACCTCCTTTTACCATCATCGAAGATGTCCTTTATGTTGAAGGCCTAAAGCACAACCTTATTAGCATAAGTCAACTATGTGACAAAGGGTTCCGAATAAATTTCACAAAGGACGAGTGTCTAATCGAACATGAAGTCACACACGACATTTTGCTAAAAGGTAAATGAATAAATAATATTTTTATGATTTCTTTTGATGACTCTTCCTTGAAGGTATAATGCCTATTGGTAAACAACAACGAGGCGTGGCTATGGCATAAAAGGTTCGCTCACATTCACATGGAGCACTTGAACAAGTTAATAAAATATGACCTAGTTGTTGGTCTACCAAAGATAAAGTTCATCAAGGATAAGTTATGCGACGCTTGCCAAAAGGGAAAGCAAACCAAGACAACTTTCAAGTCCAAGAAAGTAGTGTCCACATCTAGGCCACTACAATTGTTGCATATGGATCTCTTCGGTCCATCGATAACGAAAAGCTTTAGAGGTAACATTTATGTTTTAGTTATTGTTGATGATTTCTCTCGATATACGTGGACATTGTTTTTAGTGCAGAAAAATGATGCTTTCAAAGCATTCAAGAAGTATGCAAAGCAAATACAAAACGAGAAGTCACTCACTATAGCCTCCATTAGAAGCGATCATGGTGGAGAATTTAAAAACTCATCTTTTGAATATTTTTGTGAAGAACATGGAATCTCACACAACTTTTCCGCACCAAGAACTCCTCAACAAAATGGTGTCGTTGAAAGGAAGAATAAGGCATTGGTGGAGCTTGCAAGAACAATGCTTAGCGACTCAAATCTCCCTAAGTACTTTTGGGCAGATGCGGTTAGCACAGCTTGTTTCGTAAGCAACCGTGTCAACATTCGACCAATTCTCAAGAAGACTCCGTATGAGTTTTTCAAGGGTAGGAAACTGAACATATCATTCTTTCACATTTTTGGATGCAAATGTTTCATTCTCAACAACGACAAGGACAATCTCGGTAAGTTTGATGAGAAGTCCGACGAAGGTATATTCCTTGGTTATTCCCTCTCTAGTAAAGCTTTTAGAATTTTTAATAAAAGAACTCTTACTATTGAAGAATCTATTCTTGTTTCGTTTGATGAGACTAACCCCTCGAAAGAGGATAATATTATTGTGGATGATGATGATATAGCAGATACGCCACAATAACAAAAGGAGATATCAAAGGATCATGTAATACCACAAGAAGATGACTCACCAATCATTGAATAACATCAAGATCTTCCGAAGGAATGGAGAACTCATAGAGATCACCCGATAGATAAAGTTATTGGTGATATTAGCCAAGGCGTTGCAACTCGACTAAATCTCAAGGATGCTTGTCTCAAAATGGATTTTGTGTCTCAAATTGAAATCGATGAAGCCTTAGGCGACGATTAATGGATAGTAGCGATGCAAGAATAACTCAACCAATTCGAAAGGAATCAAGTTTGGAGTCTTGTACCAAGACCGAACAACAAGCACATCATAGGAACAAGATGGTTGTTCAAGAACAAACTTGATGAGAATGGGATCATAGTTCATAATAAAGAAAGATTGGTTGCACAAGGCTACAACCAAGAAGAAGGAATTGACTTTGATGAAACGGTTGCTCCCATAGCAAGGTTAGAAGAAATTATATTATTACTTGCTTACGCTTGTTCTATGAATTTTCAGTTGTACCAGATGGATGTCAAAAGTGCTTTCCTAAATGGCTACATCAACGAAGAAGTCTATGTCAAACAACCTCCGGGCTTTGAAGACTTCAAGAATCCCTCTCATGTCTACAAGTTGAAGAAGACTCTTTATGGCTTAAAACAAGCACTAAGAGCATGGTATGACCGCCTCAACAACTTCCTATGTGAGAAGGGTTTTACAAAAGAAAAGGTTGACAAGACGTTGTTCATAAAGAATTTCAAGGGTAACACCTAATTGGTTCAAGTCTATGTCGATGACATCATCTTCGGTTCAACAAACAAAGATATTTGCAAAGAGTTTTCACTTATGATGTAAGGAGAATTCGAGATGTCCATGATGGGGAAAATGAACTATTTCCTTGGACTACAAATCAAGCAAACAAAGGATGGCATCTTCATCAACCAATCCAAGTATTGCAAGGAATTATTGAAAAGATTCGATGTGGATAGTTGCAAGGTGATGTCCACTCCGATGGGATCCGGAACGTACGTTGATCAAGATGAATCCGACATTTCAATTGATATCACAAAGTATCAAGGTTTGATCGGTTCATTACTATATTTGACGGCAAGTCGTCCTGACATTATGTTTAGTGTATGTTTTTGTGCATGATTTCAAGCAAATCCGAAGGAATCACATCTCACTATTGTGAAAAGGATTATGAAGTATCTCAAAGGAACAACGAACATCAGACTATGGTATCCAAAAGGTAGTATATGTTCTTTGATAGGTTATTCTGACGCTGATTATGCAGGATGTAAGACCGATAGAAAAAGCACAAGTGGCACTTGTCACATTCTCGGGAATGAACTAGTAACGTGGGCATGCAAGAAGCAAGCTTGTGTCGCACTTAGCACGGCCGAAGCGGAATACATTGTAGCAGGCAGTTGTTGTGCACAAATTTTGTGGCTTAAGCAACAACTTCTTGATTATGGCGTAGATCTCGGTTGCATTCCTCTTCAATGCAACAACACAAGTTCCATCAATATCACAAAGAACCTGGTCATGCATTCAAGTACAAAGCACATAGACATCCGACACCATTTCCATCGTGATCACGTACTTAACGGAGACGTAGATGTGACCTTCGTGGATACGCATAATCAACTAGCGGACATTTTCACAAAACCGCTCGCAAGAGAATCTTTTTACAAGATTACAAGAGAACTTGGAATCTTAGATGAAAATGATGTATAGATCATCCATTAGCAAAGGTGCACAAAATTCATTCTTCTTTTATTTATGCAAACTATATCAATGTTTTTCTGCGTCTACTCCCTTCTTATATGTGTCATATATGTTTATTATACAATAAATATGTTTAAGTTATGTTTTAGAATGTTTGTTTTTTCAGTTTCAGCAAGTTTTTTAATGTTGCAATTGATTTCATCACTACTGCAATCGACTGCAATCTGCAATTTTATATATTTTTCAAAACTGGGAATAGTGCAATCGATTGCACTATAATGCAAATCGATTGCAGTCTGAAGAAAATGGTTTTCTGCGTATTTTTTATGCTATGCAATCGATTGCATGTTGATGCAAATCGATTGCAGTCTGAAGAAAATGGTTTTCTGCGCATTTTTTATGCTATGCAATCGATTGCATGTTGATGCAAATCGATTGCAGTCTGGAATTTTTTGAAAAAATGTTATTTTTCTTTATTCCTTCATATCTACTTTGGTCCATTGTGTCATAACCTCTTATCCATCAATTCACATCTTTTCCTAAACCAGCTTTTCAGATTTTGTTCCCTCTTTAGCCTTTAACCTACAAGATTCCCTAGTTTGACTCATTAACTCACCTTTCAAATTCTCTTAACCACCCTAATAACTCACAATAACTCCTCTCACCAAATTCCCATACTTTTATCCTTCAAAATTATGATTTTCTCATCTCTCTCTATCAATTTTCGTTTTCCCCATTTAACGTACAGAAAAAATACCAAAACTTCATCCTTCTCACTTAACTTCCCCACTTCTCACCAACTCTCACCCATGGCTTCAAGGACCAAAAGAAAGGCCTCTTCTGCAGAAAAAGGAAAGGGAAAGTCTTACTCATCATCCAACACTCCACTTTATGAAGGATTATCCAATGAGCAAATTGAAAGGTTTGAAAAGTTATTTCAAAGAAAGATTGTTCAAACACCCAAGTATGGTGATCTTTCTACCTTTTCTGAAAATTTCTTTAATTTTCAAACTACTTTAGACACCATAAACTTAGGGACTGCTATTGCTTCCTCTGGACCATATTACCTGGATCTTGTTAGGCTATTTTACTGCAATATGGGTATAGAAGAAGGAAAGTTTGTTACTTATGTTTTAGGAAAAATACTTGTCTTGAACTCAAGACTTCTTGGAACAATCTTGGAGGTACCTTCATCCGGTAGTCTCTTATATGATACTGAAGATGAAAAATGGAATGACTATAAGAAGAGATATTTTTATTACGAAATCGGTAGGATGACCGAAACTGAATTTTATGAACATAGAGTGAAGTCTCTAGGTGGAATTGAACCCTCTCGTGGTTCTTGGTCGGCTGGAAATTTTTATATTGATGTTCGTATGCTTCACTACTTCCTTGCATATGTTGTGTTTCCAAAAATTGGCAACTATTGTTCGGTTAATGATACAGAGATGCAGGCCCTATATGCTATCAAGAACAATATTGAAGTTAATTGGGCTCGGATGATTCTGCATCACATGTTGTCCCATACTGAGAGATCAAAAGTTCTGCCCTATGCATGGTTCATCACCCAGTTTTTTCAACATTTTGATATTCAATTTGATGGTTTTGAATGTCTTTTGATGGATACAACTTCTCACAAGATTTCTATTAGAAATCTGGATAGAAGGATGGGTGTCTACTATGATCGGGAATCCGATACTATCACTTATCTTGGTGATGATGGTGGAGAGCAAGAGGAAAATGAAAAACAACAACCCCTTAATGAAGAGGTTACAACTTCTCATGGTGTGAATGGTCCTTCTAACTAAGATCTTTTGGATTTCATGACACAACAATTTTCAAACATGAACAACAACATCAATGACCGCTACAATGTTGTTGATGCATCCGTCAATACAAGGATTTCAAACTTTCAGCATGATGTAAACCAACAATTCTCATACATTTATTCCCATCTCTACATACCACCTTATGATCCATCCAACCCGGCTGTCCCATCACCTCGTCAACCACCTCTCAACCAACATTTTCCTAACCAAGGCCCTTTTGACCCTAATATGGATCTTTCTTAAAAATGTTTTCATGTTCTTTGTTTGAATGTTCTCTTTATGTAGTCTTTAAATGCTTAATGGTTGTAATCTCTAATGTATGAACTTTATGTTTCTTTATGATGTAAAATTCTTCACTTATGTTATGTATGCACTTCAAGTTTTTAATCTATGATAAGTTACTTCTAGTATCATTGTTTCTTGTCTATGGCTTATCATTATTTTCACCCATTTTTCCCTTCTTTTTGATAATGTTAAAGGGGGAGAAAGATGTTATGCTTGTATATTTCCTTGTATTCAATTTTTAAAGGTACAAAGCCCGCTTCACATACAAAGGGGGAGATATACATCTTAGGGGGAGAAGTATTCCGGAAATTATAAAGCATCTAAGACGATTATTTTGTCGTCATCATCAAAAAGGGGGAGAATGTGAAGTCAAGCTTCTCCATGGTCAACATTTGTTTTGATGAAGAAAAAACTCTTAGTAGCAATATGATAAGAAGGCAAAGATGAGTTTTCAAGTTAAAGCATCATGTTCAAGACTTATAATTCAAGAAGATGTTTCATGAAGGTATAATAACAATTCTATAAAAATATTAAAGTCTTAATGTTCAATCAAAACCAACATCATTGCATAATTGTTTCTTAACCTTGGCATGATTAAAATTTTCATTTTTCAAATTTAAGAACATGTAAATTGATTTACATATATATGCAATCGATTTTTCACTTGTTCAGTAAGTGCAATTGATTTACATCATGATGCAATCGATTGCATGCTGCTAAATTTTGAAAAATTGGTTAACATAGGCATGTGCAATCGATTTGCATTATATTGCAATCGATTGCAACCTGTACAGTTTTGAAAAACCTTTATTTTTCATAACACTTCTTCATGTATCTTTTCATGGAACCTTTTCATGATGCATTGACATTTGTTCATGAAATTCTTACTGTTATTACCTTGTTTCATAAGGGTGTTATGTGCATATAAATTCTAAACTTTTTCAAATCAATTTTTCACCTCTTTCAATAAAATCTTCATATTCAAAAAATTCACATACAAAACTCTTGAACTTTCATAACAAGAATTTTTCTGCATTACTTCATATCATATAATCAGAAAATTCTTGAGCTATCTAATACTTTATGTCTTTGTGAATTATTGTTGGTGAAAGAGGAGATCAATTGTTATATTGATAAAGAATCAAAGCTTCAACTTTCTACTCTTATAAAAATTCAGATTATTGTATTTCTTGTTATCCAGATTGTGGATACAAGAAGTCCTTTATTGAGAGGATTGTTCTCAATAGGACTTAGTGGAAAAATCCAAGAGGATTGATCTTGGTGAGTATAGGTTAGTGACTTGTATAAAAAGACTAGGAATAGTCTTGTATTGTCCAAACCTATAGTAAATTCTCTTTCGTGTTGAAAGGGGAGTGGAGTACTCTCAGATTATAAGGGGAACCACTATATATCGCCGTGTCCATTTTACTTTTCCGCTTTACCACTTTCTTATCTGAGAACACTATAAAAAAAATATTCAACCATCGATAAAACTCCGGAAAAATATCTAAGAACCTAATTCACCCCCCCTCTTAGGCGCACTCGTATACTAACAATTCATGGATGATGGCTTGTCTGAAATCTGGAATGATGGGTAAATAAATTATATCTTTGTAAAATAGAATTTCATTTTCCAATTTAAATAAAGTTTGCATCTATGGATTTGTTTTGTACTTAGAAATAAGATTCTGACCATCTGTTTCATTCTTGTAGAAACTTTGAAGTTTTGCCAGAATTGCAGGAACTGGGGAGGATAATGTGATAAGCAAGAATGCGTCCTCAATGTGTTGGGTACTTAGGGCATCTGCAACCTGATTGTGCTTGTCAAGTTTTTAAAATATGTCAAAACTAAAACCTTGTAATTTCGAAGCCCACTTTTGTTGTTCGGGTGTCTGTATTATTTGAACCAACAAATTCTTTAAACTCTTCTGATCTGTAAAAATATGAAAATGTCTTCCAATTCGATACTAACGCCATTTTTTGACAGTTTCTGTAATGGCATACATCTCCCGCACGTACACTGAAGAGGCTTGCATGCGATTGCACATTTTTTTGCTGAAAAATGCCAAGGGGTGACCATCATGTGAGAGGACCGTGCCGACAGCCACAACGAAAGCATTTGTCTCTAATCTGAAAGTGGAGTCTAGAAGAGCTAGCACAAGAGTTTGAGTCATTTTTTGTTTTAATGTTTTAAATGATGTATTGGCTGATGTACTCCATGTAAACTTTGATGAACGTAGTAAATCAGTGAGAGGAGCGGCGTGAGAGGCGTAATGGCGGACAAATTGTCGATAAAACTCAGTGAGGCCTAAAAAACCCCTAAGAGTCGTGAGTGATCGTGGCTTAGACAAGTCCAAAACTTCTTGAATCTTTGACGAGTCTGGGGTTACACCATTGACAGAGATAATATGACCTAAATAATCCACACTAGTAGCAGCAAACACACATTTTGACAACTTAACAAAAAAATGATTAGAGGAAAGTAGGGCTAAAATCAATTTCAAATGTTTCACATGCTCAGATAATGAAGAACTATAAATAGGGATGTCATCAAAGAAAACTAAAATGAACCGTCGTAGATAAGGTCGCAGCAGGTCGTTCATGGCCGATTGAAAAGTACTAGGAGTTTTAGTAAGCCCAAAGGGCATAACCAAAAAATCATAGTGCCCGTCAAAAGTCCTGAATCCAGTCTTATGAGTGTCTTCTGGTGCCACTCTAATCTGGTGGTAGCCTGATCTGAGGTTAATCTTAGTATATATAGATTCAGAACCTAACTCATCAAAGAGTTCATTAGTGGTTGGAATTGGGAAACGCTCACGAATTGTAAGTTCATTAAGAGCCCGATAGCCGATGCAGAAACACCATGAACCATCTTTTTTTCGAACTAGAAAAACATGGGAAGAGTAAGGACTGTTGTTGGGTTTTATGATACCTTCTTGTATCATATCATGAATGATATAGGTTATAGCTTATTTTTGTGAGTGAGGGTAACAATAGGGTTTGATGTTCACTGGTGCAAAATTTGGGTTTAGAGGAATGTGATGATTGTATGGACGATTTGGTGGAAGGCTTTTTGGTGTTTGGAAAATTGATGAATGGTTTTGTAACACATGTGAGATTTGTGTGGGTAATAGTTGGGTTATAGTCTCAACTGTATCGGCAGGGGTTGGTGTAATAGGTTGGGTGGCTTGGTTTGGTTGGTAAAGTAAAAGGTGAATCGATGAAATTGAATCAGATTGAAGCATGTGTCAAAATTGGTTGTAAGTTGAGTGTTATGGTGGATTTTTGGGATCACCTGTTATAGTAATCTCCTTGTGGTGATATGCGAAAGAGATTTTAGGAATGGAAAAATCAACCAAGAGTGGACCAAGTGTTCGTAACCATTCCATTCCTAAAATGACATCAGCCCCTTCAATAGGAAGCAAGTAGAAGGGAATATGAAAGTGATGATTTTGTAAAATTATTGGAACACCAAGGCATAGGCCACAACAATCTAACTGGGAACCATTTCCAACCCTTACCGAAAAGTTAGGAATTGGTTTTGTTGGAATTTTCAAGTGTTGGGAAATGCGAGGTTGTAAAATATTATGGGTACTGCTCGTGTCAATTAAAACTGTGACATTTAAACCATCTAGAACTCCTTTAAATTTCTGTGTTTTGGAGAGAAATGACCGCTAACAGCTTGAGGGGAGAGCTGAAAGTAAGTTTCTTCAGGATTTTGAATATCATCCACAGTTTCAATAAGTTCAATTGATTCATCGGTATGAGTATTGTCTTCATCAACTATTAGTAGGAGAAATTTTCCAACAGCACAACGGTGACCGTAAATGAATTTCTCGTCACAATTGAAACATAAACATTTAGCTACGTGTTATTCTCGTTGTGCAGCGATAATTATGCGGGTAGGGGAACAATTGTTGGGGTTTAGGGCAAGTGGACTGGAAGGGGTAGTTGAAGTGGTTGTGGGTGGGTTTGGGTTTGTGGTGGTTATAGAGGAAGGGTTGAACGATCTTGATGGGTAAAGTGATGGTTGTTTTGTGAATTTGGGTTTTGAATCCTTGAGTTTTGATTCAATTAATTTGGCGAGTCCCACTGCTTGAAAAATAGAATATGGTTGATGAATTGCAATTTCATTACGAATTTTCGAAACTAAACCCGATGTAAAATAATTTAACATTGCTTCTGGTGGTAATCCCAACACTCAATTGCTGATTGTTTCAAAGTTGGACAAATACTCAGCCACTGATCCATGTTACCTCAACTTAAAAAGCTGAGTTTGGTGATTTTCATAGGTAGATGGGCCGAAACGCAGTTCGAGTGCCCTAGCAAAAGTGTGTCAATCTGATAGTTGGTGGCTTTGGAATATCCATTTATACCAATTTAATGGTTCACCCTTCATGTAGAAAGCTTCCATTGGCAGTATGTTTTCTGAAGGAATATTGTAAAACCCAAAAAACTGTTCAGATTGGAACAACAAGTCCAACACATTCGTACCGTCGAACACACTCAATTCTATTTTTGGGTTACGCACAACATGCTGCTGGTAGGGTTATTGATTCAAAAATTGGGGGAAAATGTGTGGTTGTTGTGGAATATGGGTTTGAAAAGAGGTTGTGGAAAAGGCATAAAAGCTGAATGTGTAGAGTGAATGGTGGGTTGTGGTATGGGAAAAGAAAGAGGTAATGGTGGTGGTGGTGGTGGTGGTGGTGGTGTGGAGAGTTGAACATGTGAGGAAGAAGTTTGGGTTAGGGGTTGACTAATGGGTAAGGGGACATGTAATAGAGGAAAGGATGTGATAAACACCACACTTTCAGAGCTGATTGGGGTAGTTAGAGGACTAGAAATATTTGAAGTTGTAGATCTAGCTTGTTGTGTAGCTGCTTCCATGGCAGTAAACCTGCTGGATCATTAAAGTGCTAAGTTCAGGAAAAATTAGCTTTCATACGTGCATCGAAGCTGCTGTCCAGCTGATCCAATTGTTGGGCAAGGGTTTCATTGTTGTGTTCCATGGTAGATTCAAGAGTTTTGCTTGTAAGGATGAGATCATCCTAACGAAGGTTTGTGTGTTGAATAGATTCATGAAGATCTTTGGGGGTTGGGTTTGTGATTTTAGGAGGCATTGAGGCAGGTGATGAGAACACCAATGATAAAGTTTGGTTTTGCAGCTACTACCTTATTAGAGTTTCACCATTAACACACAAAAGACTAAGAACATTTAAACTAGAAAAATAAGATAATACTTCATTCATTAATCCATAAGTTGTTTTCATATAATATAAGTATTAGGTCAAAATAGTGTGACAACTTGGGCCTAAGTCACTTAAGATAATAAAATAACAACTGGGCCTAAAACCCTTGGAGAGAAAAAGATAAAATTTATAAATAATAAAACTAAAAGGGGGTGTGATCCTTCATCCAATAAGGAAGACTTTACTATATACCCCTATCATTAGACCTATACCCCTACACAAATTTTTTTTGGACTAAAATACTCTCATATAAATAGTTAAAATCAGTAATTTTTATTTCCATTTTTACTTTTCACTTTCCAAAAAGTCTTCCGGTTTAGAATGTTTTGTAATTAGTATACCGGAAGACATTGTCTAAGTAAACCGGTTTGGAAAATATTTGTGGTGCATACCGGAAGACTTCCATTAAGTCTTCTGGTTTGATTTTTTTTACAATGCGTACCGAAAGACTTGGAAAAAGTCATCCGGTTTAGTATGTGAAAACAGTGTACCGGAAGTCTTTTTACAAGTCTTCCGGTTTTCAACATTTTTTAATTAATTTATTTTATTAATTTTTGTTTAAAAAAAATTGTTTTTTTATCAATTTTTTTTCTTCAGTGGTGCGCATGGGAGGATACACCCCTTCACATTCAATTTCCACCAAACTTTTAAATTTTTAATATTGAGAAAGAAATTTTTAATATTACTAAATTTTATTTGAAAATAAAGAAAACCAATATACTATCTTAAATTAATATTAGTTACAGTGTTATCAATTTAATTTTTTATAAAATACAACATTTAAAATTTTATTAAGTTATTGATGTAATTGATATCATGTTATATTTATTTTTTAAATTATCATAAATGACTTTTACTGAATGACATTTCTATTACTATTATATACTAATATGTTTTTCTTTTAACATAAAAAGAAATAGATATAACATGATATCAATTACATCAATAAATATAACATCAATAAAAAATAAATATAATATGATATCAATTATATCAATAAAAAATAAATATAATATGATATCAATTACATCAATAAATATATCATGATATCAATTACATCAATAAAAAATATTATATTTATTGATGTAATTAAAAACAAAAATTAATAAAATAAATTAATTAAAAAAAAGGTTGAAAACAGGAACACCTGTAAATAGATTTCCGATACACTGTTTTCACATACTAAATCGGATGACTTCTTCTAAATCTTCCAGTACGCTGTAAAAAAAACAAATATTTTTCAAACCGGATGAATTAGATAATGTCTCCGGTATACCAATTACAAAAAATTCCAAACCGGAAGACTTTTTGGAAATTGAAAAGTAAAAATGGAAATAAAAATTACTGATTTTAAAGGTATTTTAGTCCAAATTTTGTGTGTAGAGATATAAGTCTAATGATAGAGGTATATGGTAAAGGCTTCTCGTCTTCAATTTTGTTTTGGGTCTTCAATCAGTATATCAAAGGCAGCTTGTTTTTTTTTTAAATTTTATTCATATACAAAGGTTTGGTTTGAAACCCACGTTTATAAAACATGGTCTTGTTTTTAGCAAACACTATGTGTGGTGAAAGAGAACATTGAGCAGACTCATTCTCTACTCCAGAATGACGTTTTATACATGCATTACTAACTACATAAAATAAAAAACTGAAAATAAGAGGAACAAAATTTACCTTCGATCAGGTTTCTTGATTGATTTCAAACTATTTAACCAATGTTTCAGGCTTCGTTCAATGACTTAGCAACCCATATATGACTTCTTATTTTTCTTTGTTGCTTAGGTCATTAATGGTGGCCTTTTGCATTTCTCTGTTATGGCATATTATGAGGACTTAAATGGATAATACATTAACATTACGTATTATATTTATTTAACTAAATGATATTTAGGAAAGAAAAAATATTTTTTAAATTTAAAGAAAAATGAAAACATAATTTTTAAGATAATATTTACAGTTAATTTCTTAACTTGTTTTTCTTTTAATTATTAATATTCCATTAATTTGATTTAAAAATCAGTTATGACATCAAAATGGTTTCAACCTTTCTATTTTTTTTTATTTTATTACCACCGGTTTAGTCCAATTCGGAGTTCAATTCTGACGTGATTTCAGCCTCTTCCAATCATAGTTGTAGGAATCAAATTTTGGTTTTCCTTCCTAAATCAAACGTCAATCCCAACTAACTGTCGATAACCTTTCTAAATATTAAACCATAGTTTTTTCTACCAAATTCAACATCAACTGTTACTATTATTTAAAATACATTCAATCTATTTATAATTTCTTGGTAGCTTTGCAGAGGGTAGGCATAGTGGTATTGAATTGCAGGCAAGTGGTCACAAAGAACAACAGAAAAAGGAAAAGAAAATGGGTGGGTGCAAAAGAGATAAGCATTAGTTGAATTGAGAATTTTAGTGTAAAACCCTAGAAAATGGATATGGGCAAAGAAGCATGCTGAGTGTGACAAAGACCACTCACTGTATATTCCTTCGAGAAAAACACAATGGGGTCTATTACACTGTTCAATAGCCCCATAGGGTAAACAAACACTACACCACTGAACAAGGAAAAATTAAAAGAAATATTATCATAATTATATATATAAATATATTTTTATATCATAAAGTAGAATTTATGTGCCCACGAACTAAGTACTAGTCAGTGTGTAACGTAAAAGACTCACTACTTTTTCTTTTTATTACATTCTTCAACTTTATGTTTTCACTTTATGTTTTAATTGGTTGTACTCATTCCTCTTTGCCTAACTTGTAAGATGTTACTCCTATTTGTATGTTTGTAGTTTCACTTTTGTGTAATTCTATTCCTTAAAGTTTTCTTTCTTTTCTCTGTGAGAGAATCCAAGATCTGAAAATAAGTCCAAACAAAAGATGTTCAATAATATTGCTTTTAATCATCATGCTATAGGTATTAAAGAAAAGCAGATTATGCACTCACTTTATCCATGTTTGCCCTTGATTTAAATCAAAATTACACGGTTACCATCTCAATTATATTTTGCTCTATAATCAATTCTTATGACATAAGAAGAATGAAACAAGTCTTTTTCAATTTATTAAGAGATTTGAATTTAAATCCATTTTCTTCTCTTGAAGAAGACAAGCTTTGAGATCATGTAAAATGCTTGAAGGAAAAATGGAAGAAAAAAAATACTATTGTGGTCATGCAAGTGGCCAATTTAAAGAAGTTGAAAAACACTATAACACCATTTATAAGAAAGCTCTCGCTGTAAAAATGGAATTCCAAATATATGACTTCCATCTTAGAGCATCATTATCGGTGGTTTTCCACCGTTCCTACAATAGTCTCAATGCTTAAATATCAGGGTCTTATGGATAATTAAAGATGCATGAGCGTTACCAAATTCTCAACCGTTCTTTACTGCAACAACGTTCCTTTTCATTAGACTTGGATAGAAAATATATAAATATAGTTAATTGGGGAGAAAAAGTAAATTTAATGGGACCCATTTCAAAGATTTTGATAGATTATATGAATATTTTGAAAATATAGATGAGTTGTTTAAAGAATTGAAAAGTGAAAAATAATATAAAAAATTAAATAGGACCCACTTAAACAACCAAAATGAGTTTGATGGATAATGATGCTCTTAGAGGCTACTAGTTTAAAGTTCAGATGAGCAATTCCTCTTTCTCTAAGATCCTTGAATTCAAAAAAAAGATGTCTCCTGATCCTCGAACTCTTATGCTCAAAGATTGATTTTCCATATATGATTTCTCTGTAAGACATATCAAAGGAACTCAAAATGCAATCTCTGATCTACTATCCTGACCTATGAAAACTATCCAGATCATCACAAGCAAGCACACTCTCTGTCCGATTCTTATGGTTAAACCACTACCAGTTCATGCATCCACAACCAAGAATCTTTTTCCAGGAATAACAGTATCCTTTTCATTGTCCCAACTCAAGCAGTATGTCAGGAACAATCTCTTCTATTACATGACAAAAATCACAAGGAATAAACTACCAGATCATAATCCTTATTTTCCAGACATACCTTTTATAACACCCCAAAGTCGATTTTTAATTTAATTGACGTGTTTTCTTGTGAATTTTTTTATGTTTATGATGTTATTTGATGTTTTTTGGAGTTTTGGGGTTGGCTTAATATATTATGAATATTATAAATATTAAGTTTAATGGGTTTGGTTTATTATTTGAGATTAAATTAAAGAAAATAAAAGGAATTAGAGGATAAGGGCAATGTGGTCATTTGATGGGGGAATGAGTGGGGGTTTTATGGGGAAAGACTAAAGAGGTCCAAGGGGCAAGAGTGACAAAAGAAGGAAAGATTGGAGAGTACGATCATTTGGAACGATCACACTTTTGGGAGGAGAGCTCTGAAGAAGAGGAGAAACTAGGGCTTGAAGGTTGAAGAGGTTTTCGGGGAAATCATTGGAAAGATTACGGAACTTAAGGTATGACAAGTATTTTCCTTTCGGTATTATAATATTGGAATAGAATTGGGGATTTTGTGGTGTAGTTTTAGGGTATAGAGGTTTAATTGATGATTTTGTGTTTTGATGATGATTACATGACAACTGATGAATATAATGGTGTTAGATGATGTATTTGATGATATGGTAAAAAATGTTGATCTTAAATGTGATTCTGCTGCTATGCTGATATGAAAAGTGGGTTTTTGATGAATGTATCGCAGAAGAGGAATTATGGAAATCGCAAAGAAATCTGCAGCAAACAAAGAGTTTGGCGCTTAGCGAGCAAGATGTCTCGCTTAGCGAGCCCTATAAAGTTCGAAAAATGATTTTTGTGTGTTCCAAAGATTGTTTTCTTTAGGTGGTTTAAGTCATAGGCTGCTATGATGTTATAGAATTTTCGTATGATGTATTTTTGGGGATTTATGAGGAGGATTAGTGATTATGTGATGTATGTGTTTATTTGATTTTCCTTGAGTTATGAAATCTGAGTATATGATGTAGAAATATGATGTTGGATGAGTGTGTAGTATGATGTCCTATGAGTATGTAATATGTTGGTATGAATGAGTATGAGAATGATGATTAAATGATGAATGTGGATGCAATGTTTATGATGTTTCGAGGATGATGTGTGTATAATTGCGTCTTGCATTCATGGCATTGATTTATGAGGGGACTTCGGTCCAATTGGTAGCTTCAATCCCATTGTGCGGATTGAAGTTATATGATGTTATGATGTGCTCCCCTAGGGGAGGGTTGATGGTCCAATGTCCATCCATGAGGATGTTTATGTAGCACATGCATTATTAAGAGGTTGCATATCATTATAAATGACATAGCATGAGTTGCATTGATTTTGTGTAATGATGAGATGTACTTGATGTTGTGTATAAATGAGTTATGATGAATGTTGTTATGATGTAATGATAACGATGTTATGTATAATTGAGTTAGTGATGATAGATTGATATTGTTGTTATGTTTTTAAATTCTCATTTTCTATATTATTTTATTGAATGTGAATTTACTCACCCTGTCTGCCTTCTGGTGATGGTCTATTATGTCATCCTGCAGATAATCAAGGTTAGCTCAGTGTGTGCTTAACTCCGAGGTTGTGAGTTGTCGTGTTAGTTAGAAGTGGAGTCCTGCTCTATGTCCAATAACATCGGGATGGGTTCTCGCTTGAGTTGATTTTGTTTTATTTGGATTAATATGTTAATTTTATTTAAGTACTTTGATAAAATGATAATTGGGATAATTTATGAGGTTTATTTTTGTTTTTCCGCTGCCTATTTATTGAGAAAAGATTTAAAGTGTTTTCATGATTTTATTAACTCGTGTTACGGGACAGGACTTAATGTGATGTTTATGATTTTTTATTTAAGAAGTAAATGTGATGCCCTTTTTCATGAGTTTTACTCTGATATTTGATTTAAATTGCTTAACTTGTGAGGGGGTAGAAAGAGTGTTACATTAGTGGTATCGGAGAAGGTCGGTCTGTCCGGTCGTGTCGTGTCGTTGTTAGTCGTGTCGATTTTTGCGTTTGAGTGTTTTGAGGATTGAGTTGTTTTCTGATGTTGTTGGTGATTTGTAGAATGGCTTCAAATCGTGCTCTTGCGGATGCGGTAGCTGCACTTGCTCAGGCTACGACGCAGAATAATGTTCATGACGAGTTTCATGCCTTGGGGGTTTTTTCAGAGGAACAACCCGCCTAAGTTTGAGGGTTCCCATGAATCGGAAAACGCGCATAAGTGGCTAAAGGCAATTGGGAATATTTTCAGAACTATGGCTTGCTCTGATGCTTAGAAGGTGCAGTTTGGCACCCACATGTTGAATGAAGAGGCTGGGGATTTGTGGGATAATACCCGTCAGAGGTTAGAAGGAGCTGGAGCTGCGATAACTTGGAATGTGTTCAGGAGGGAATATCTGAGTAAGTACTTTCCTGAAGACGCTCATGGCAAGAAAGAGGTTGAGTTTTTAGAACTGAAGCATGGGAACATGAAGGTGGCAAAGTATGCTGCCAAATTCGAGAGGTTAGTGAAGTTTTTTCCTCACTACAACCGTGATGACGCTGAGTTGTCCAAGTGTTTGAATTTTGAGAATGGACTGAGACTAGAAATCAAGCAAGCGATTGGGTGTCAGTAAATCTGCAGGTATGTTGAGCTTGTGGATAAGAGTAGGATCTATGACGAGGATAGTCGAGCTCGATCTGCTCACTATAAGCAGGTGAGTGAGAAGAGAGACAAGGGTCAGTTTTGAGGGAAGCCTTATGCGACTCCAAATGACAAGGGGGAGTCGAAGGATAATAATGGGAAGAAGCCAAGTGGGAGAGAAGGTTCCACTCCTCTCAAGTTCTATAAGTGTGGCGAAGTAGGTCACAAATCTGATGTGTGCACTGTTACTGTGATAATATGCTATAGATGTGGTAAGAAGAGTCACATGAAGAATGGGTGTACGAATGCTGAACCGACTTGTTTCAATTGTGGTGAAGAGGGACATATCAATACTCAGTGCCAGAAACCGAAGAAGGTTTCTACTACGGCTCATACTACTGGTAGAGTGTTCGCCTTGAGTGGCTTTGATGCTCAGAAGAAAGACAACTTGATTATAGGTACTTGTTTTATTAATGATGTTGAATTGGTTGCTATAATTGATACTGGAGCTACTCATTCGTTTATTTCGATTGAGTGCGCGACCAGGTTGAATTTGCTTTTGACTGTTATGAATGGTAATATGTTGATTGAAATGCCTGCTGACGGTTCAATTACAACTAACCGTGTGTGTTTGATATGTCCTTTGACCATCTATGGAAGGGATTTCTTGATGGATTTAGTGTGTTTGCCTTTCGCCATATGGATGTTGTACTGGGAATGAATTGGTTAGAATTTAACTTCATGTATATCAACTACTATGCAAAGACGGTAGAGTTTCCAGAGTTTGGCGATGGTGGAGAGATGATGTTTCTATCTGCGAAGCAAGTGGATGAACTTCTAGCAGATGAAGCACAAATGTTTGCTTTGTTTGCGATGTTACAAGTGGACTGTGAACTAGTGGGTGTTGAGTTACCTGTTGTATGAGAATTTCTTGATGTGTTTCTGGACGACATTAGTGATTTACCACCGGAACGTGAAGTAAAGTTTGTGGGTTTAGTATCGGGTACTAGTCCAGTGTCGATGACTACTTATCGAATGTCAGCTTCAGAATTGAGTGGGTTGAAGAAACAACTTAAAGAACTCCTTGAGAAGAAATTTGTTCGTCCAAGTGTTTCTCCGTGGGGTGCTCCTGTGTTATTGGTTAAGAAAAAGGATGGTAGCATGAGATTGTGTGTCGATTATCGACAATTGAATAAGGTGACTATCAAGAATAAATATCCACTTCTTAGGATTGATGATTTGATGGATCAGTTGGTGGGAGCTTGCGTTTTTATAAAGATTGATTTGAGTTCGGGTTATCATCAAATTTGAGTTAAAGCAGATGATATTCCGAAGACAGCTTTCCGGACGAGGTATGGTCACTATGAGTATATTGTGATGCCTTTTGGTGTGTCCAATACACCTAGTGTATTCATGGAATATATGAATCAAACGTTTCATCAGTATTTGGATAAGTTCGTAGTGGTATTTATCGATGATATCCTAATATATTCGAAGTCAGAAGAAGAACATGAGGGATATCTGATGATTGTATTACATGTGTTGAGAGAGAAGAAACTTTATGCTAAACTGTCAAAGTGCGAGTTCTGGTTGAAGGAAGTGAGTTTCCTTGGCCATGTGATTTCTAGTTGTCGCTCCCTGGATTTCCATCCTAGTACAAACGCGAAAGTGGCGCGGAAAAGAGGTAGAGTCGCCAGCCAGGCATTTTTATCCCGAAGGAACGAGAATGGTAATGTTGCACAAACCAAAAAAAATAAAGAAAGGACAAAGGTCATGCGAACCAAAGAATCTGGGTTCGGGAGTTGGTTATAATCTGGGAAGGTATTAGCACCCCATATCGTCCGTTGTACCCGACGAGATCCGACGGGATCCACGCTTGCAAAGAAACTGTTTCAAAGGGTGAAGAAAAGAAAGTTGTTGCAAAAGAAAAGGAACTAGAATTGAAATGAGAAAGGGAACTGAAGAAGAAATCGAAGAGGAAAAATGTAGGTAAAATAAAGATTGTGCTCGAACGGGCCCTACCCCGCTACCTACGTACCTCATCTGGACATGAGGATCAGAGTCGTCATAGTTACCCTAACTAGGGGTGGAAAGATTGCTTGTGTGTTAAAATGTTGAACTGCTTATGTCAATACTCAGGTGCTATAGGCTCGTCTAGCACGAGTGTGTTACCGTCTTGCAAAGTGACAAGTAGGAGCAAGTTCTTGCGATGAGAGTGAGTGAGATGAGAAAAGAAGTCCCGAAGGAGAGACGTTTATTCTTTGTCCAGTCTTTTTTAGAAGTTTTTTATGAGTGTGAGTTCCCCAAACTAGGGGTGGACAGATTGCTTGTGTGTTAAAAGCTTGAACTGCTTATGTCAATACTCAGGTGTTACATGCTCGTCTGGCACGAGTGTGTTTCCGTCTTGCAAAGTGACAAGTAGGAGCAAATTCTTGCGATGAGAGTGAGTGAGATGAGAAAAGAAGTCCCGAAGGAGAGACGTTTATTCTTTGTCCAGTCTTTTTTAGAATTTTTTTATGAGTGTGGCACAAGTAAGTGAAGGCAAATCCTTTTCTAAGGAATGTGTTCTTATTACCACATCCCTAAATAGAATGAGTAATAAGTCCACCAAGAATGAAGAAGACCATCCAAATTGTTTCCTAAAATTAGGGTTTAAATTCAATAACTTGCTGAAATTATTAAGTGTTTTGTGGATTAAATGAAGAAATATTTTTTATGGTTTTCTTTGTGAAGGTAGTCTCATGATTGAACTTGTGCATCACAAATAAACTTATGCCACCACCAAGATGGGGTGAAGAAGAGTATCCATGGAATAAGTCCATAACACAAGAGACCACTTCAAACTTTATTAAAGTGTTTTTTAGGTTTTGTATGAAGATGAGAAGAGAAGAATCAAAAAGGATCCTAAAGGTAAAAGATTAATGGGGAAAGACTAATCCTAAAGTTGTCATGCATGGATGAACCTAAGTTAGTGTGGCTTGAGTTCTATCCTAATGAAGAAGGAAGGAAAGAAGAAATAAGGTTAGAAAACAACTTACTTCTCTATAAGAAGATAAGTTGTTTCTAAAGAGGAAGTAATGAAGTTATACACATGATATAACTAGGAAGACGTTTCAAATACCACACATGGGTTACAGGACATGCTAATTTGATATACCCTATTTGATATCTATGTATCCGAGAATCAACAAATTCTACTCTGCATTGTTCACAAAATTTTGGTTGGTCTATTTTATCTTCGATTACTCGATAATTTCCACAAGCACAAATTCTACTTTTTATAGGCCCACAAACTCTTTCACAAAATAATTCATTTTTTCAGGCATATTGGTTTTATAATGAAGAGTATGGGTTTTTGTTACCTCCCCAACTGTTTCTCCATTCGTCTTCTTCACTTGATCTCTTCAAGTTGCCAAGAGTTACATCACCATTGCTAACCAACTTCATGCCGGAGTTAATCTTTGTCTAAGTGAATTGATTCTGGCGAATCTTTATGAATCCCTCAGTGAAAGTGTAAACACCGTGAAGACCAGCAAAGAAAAAGGAAATATCACCCTGACAGGTCCTTTTTGGCTTCTACAATTGTGGTTGAATGCTACTTTTGAAACCTGTATTCCCATCAAGAACCAAATAGACGAAGAAGAGGTAAAGGACAAGCGTGTCGAATGGCCTAGGCTGGTCAAACTGACTCTAACTGATGAAGGGATAAGCCTTTGACAAGCCTTTACCAGCTACGTGATGATGTTTGCCAAACGCTACAAATTCACACCATCCATGGCACCTTTCGCCAACAGGACTGTAGGTCCTAAATGGTTCATCAGACAACTTCCTTTAGAACATCAAAAAGAAGAGGATTCATACATATCTATCTGGGCATCATTCCTCACACCAAGGCATTTCTTTTCTCACCATAGCCTGAATAACACAAAGATTTCCCTCATTGTATATCAGCCTAATTTGGTGGCTAGACAATTTGGGTTAATCCAAACAAAAACCAAACCCATCTATCCCAAGAAAGGTTCTATTTTATTTTACAACTCTTTTCACAACTTAGAAAAAAGTTTAGAGTTGTATCATAAATTTTTTGACGAAACCTTGGAAGTCCGACCTGTGATATTTCGACTAACCTACTTGTGCACTGAGGACTTCGACGTCTGGTGGAGAGAATACTATCTTACCAAATTCTTCGACGTAGAAGCTTTTACAACACACCTGACGAACGCTTTTGCTTTTGTGCAGGACAAAAAGAAGAAAGGTACAGACAAACACATCAAAGAGATTCAAAATTTTCAAAAATATTTTGAAACCATTTACAAGCCAAATGATCTTCGTCGAACCATAGGCGAAGCAACAGTGACCCTAAAACAGAAATTTTCAGAAAAAATGGATAAGCAGGAGTTGCCTCCATATATTCCATCATATGCACGCTATAATTTTGCGTTTACCACGTTTCCTCCAAAGTTTCCCCCACTTCCTTCTGCAGAATTTGGTATGGCCCTGTGCCCTCCATTTCCTGATTGGTTTATGTGTGGGTCTGACTTAAAGCTGCTTCGTGAGTCTCGCAAAAAACTTGTTGATCGTGTGGTTCCGACGAAGTATCATTTGGACAACTTCCTAGGGTACCTTCATATTGGAATAGAACACGTTCGCGTGGAATCTCCTATTCTTGAAGGTGTCGAAGAAATACAACCTCTCTTTTTATTTCTAACTTTCTTATATGTTTTATATCTATGTTTATTTATTTTCCTTCCTTTCAGCTGTCAAGATTGCTAGCAGGAAAACTCCTGGCGAAGGGATTTCTACCAAACAGGTCGAAAAATCACCTGTTGCTACAAAGAAGGTTTCAACATGCATAAGCATTCAACCTCTCTTATATAAACTTTATTATTCTTAAACTGAACAAATTTCTTTTTTGTATGTCTCAGATAAATCGCACACCAGCAACCAAGAGGAAACAAGAAGAGAAAAAGGTGGGTGTCGAAGAGTCTGAAGACGAATCCCCTGAGCCACAGCCTCTCAAAAGAAAAAAGGGTGTGAAAAAAAACGGTAGCATCTCAGAGATCTATCGTCAAAAGAAGAACTCCCCCTACCAGTCCAATCACCAAAACTCACTCCAAAAGTGAAAAGAGTGGGAATTCAAGTACCCATACTGAGATTCCTCAGGTAATTTTTACTTCGACTGACAGTACTCAAATTTTAACTGCATTGTTTCTTCTTTTAATTTCCCTTTGCTGTTAACTTCAGGTTGATCTTGATGTCGAAGGGACTTCCAAAGTCCAAGAAATGCATATCTCTTCTGATTCTGAAAAAACTTTGGCTGAGCTACTTCTGGAGGAAGCTACTCCAGACACTGGTATTCATGGACCTCAGACCAATAGAGACTTCGACATCAGTGACCAATAATCTTCTGACAACAACTCCCCTGTTCGCACAAGTTTTTCCGCGACAGAAAAAACTGATAAGGACCAAGATGAACAAATGCAAGGGCCAATTGATACAGATGAAGCTGACAAGAAGGTTGTCGAAGAGGAAGAAGATATGTCGAAACGATCAGATATTAGCTTGCATCCTGGAGGAAGTGCCTAACCTATTCCCATTCAAACAGAAACTCCTCCAAACACGGGTTCGACAAGCTTATCTCGTGAAGATATTGAGAGTCTGAAAGTGAAAAAACCTCTAGAATATCTGAAGGCTCTTATTAGCTCTCGACATAACTTTCAGGATTCCTCCTACAGCAGTTCGACAACTTCTGGAGCTACCTCTGAAGTTCAATCAATTTATGTTGTCATGGCTGAGATCAAGACTAAAATCCTTGGCGTAGACTTGTTTAAAGTTTTGGTCGAAAAACCTTCTGCTCAATATGAGCTGAAAAAACTTCTTAAACAAGCCAATCTCTTGGAGGCCTCTACTGAGGAAAGCCGTTTGGTAATGGACTTGATTTCTATGATCGACTCGGTGAGTGCTGACTTACTTCGCCAAAAGGAGTTTTCCAAGAACATCTCAACTAAGTCTGAGAAACAAGTTTCAGAGTGGAATGCTGTAGCCTCTTCGACCAAAAAAATCTCAGAATTAAACAAACTTTCTGAAGGCTACTCCCAAGCTGCTGCTGAGTGTGAAGGCAAAATCCAGGCTTTCCAGGCTCAAATTGTCGAACTTCAAAAGAAAATCCTTCAAGAGAAAGAACACCAAGCCAACCTTCAGCAACCTAACCAATAGGACATTGATAGAGAACTTCAACAAGGGCTCCACCATGCATAAATGGCTCAGCAACTTAATCGAGAAATTGACGAATTGTCTGTTGGTAAAAGCCTTTGTGAACGTCGAATTCAACTTCAACAGAAGAAATTTGACGAACTCAAAGAAACTTTTCTTCGACGATAATTTGTGATAGAAATAGGTTTTTGCATTTGTTTTGCTTTGGCAGCCTTTCAAGGCTTTTATCTATAATGTTACCAACGCCATCTGTTTGGCGAAGACATATTTTTCAGTTTATGAATTTATTCCATTTCTATCTTTATTTCTTGCAATGTTGGCTTATATTTTTTCAAATACCTGCCATTTATTTTTAGTATCCTTTTATCTTTTTCTATTTCTTCGACTTCATATGCGCCATTTGAAAAAACTCTTAAGATTTGGAAAGGTCCTTCCCACTTAGGAGACCACTTTCCCATTAATCTATCTTTCTTGTCTATGGGCAAAATTACCTTCCAAACAAGATCACCAACTAAAAAGGCTTTAAATTTTACTTTCTTATTGTAAAACTTTTCGACTCTTTCTTTCTGCCTCTTTATCAACTCCAAAGCACGCAACCTCTCCTCATCTAAGTCAACTAGCTCATCCATTATCATACTCTAATAAGTCTCAGATGGAATTTCATGATGCCTTTGAATTCGTATTGATTGTAAATAGATTTCAACTCGTAATACTGCATCATGCCCATAAGTTAACTTAAATGGGGTAGAATTAGTTGCCTCTTTAGGAGACATTCGACAAGCCCAAAGAATTTGATCCAGAGTCTTGTGCCAATTTTTAGGTTTTTTACCAACATGCTTTTTTATCAGATTTATCACAACCTTGTTGGCTGCTTCGACCTGTCCATTTGCTTGGGCATAATAGGGTGTCGAAGTTAACAACTTAAAACCTGTTTCTTTTGCAAATGCCTGCATGTTTTTCCCAGTAAACACAGATCCTTGATCAGTGGTTATGGTTTCTGGTATTTCAAACCTATGAATTATGTGTTTCTGGATGAATTCTATAACTGCCTCCTGATCTACATTCGTCAGTGGTATAGCTTCAATCCACTTAGTAAAATAGTCTACTCCAACCAAAATGTATCCTTGCCCCTTTGAAGAAGCTGGTCGAATTTCCCCAACTAAATCTAAAGCCCAACCTCTAAACGGCCAAGGCTTTATAATAGAGTGTAACTCATTTGCAGGTACATGAGGTATGCCTGCATGAATTTGGCATTCTTGACACCCTTTTGCAAATTCGACACAGTCCTTTAACATTGTTGGCCAATACATCCCTTGTCGAAATAGTAACCACTTCATCTTGTGACCTGCCTGGTGTGCACCACATGCACCACTGTGCATGTTTGACAAAGCTATATAAGCTTCAGTCTCACCTAAGCATTTTAGTAAGACTCCTTCTGCAGTCTTTTTAAATAACTCATTTCCAAAAAGTACGTAGCTTAAAGCCCTATACTTTATTTTTCTTTCGACTGTCTGGTTTGGGTTTTGTAAATAATCCTTAATAGGTTTTCTCCAATCTCCCACCTCTGGATCATCTACATTAAAAATTTCAAAATTTTCTTCGTCACCATAACCCAGTCTTATTGTTTCCAAATCTGATGGGGACAATTTGGTGGATAATACTTTTCCTCTTACTTCAATAGCTTTCTCCAAATTTTCTTTCGACACTTTGTAGCCTGATGCCAGTTGAGCCAAGTCATTTGCTTCCTGATTTTCCAATCTAGGAATGTGTTTAAAGGCTGCACTGTCGAATTTCTTGAGGAGTCTATTGGCTATTACAAAGTACATGATCAAATTCTCCTTGACACATTTGTATTCTTTTGTCAATTTCTTTATTACCAACTCAGAGTCACCCATTATTTCGACTCTTGTTGCCCCCAATTCCAACAATATTTCAAGTCCAGCAATCAAAGCCTCATATTCTTCTTCATTATTTGAACACGAGCCTTCTACTTTGTACTTGAATTTTGTAGGAATTTTATTAGGAGAAATAATCAACATCCCAACACCAGTTCAATTCTTGTGACTGGAACCGTTGAAATATAATGTCCAAGGTTCTACTTCGACATATTTTATTTCACTTTCATTTATTGAGTGGTCAGCTATAAAATCAGCAACCACTTGTCCTTTGACAGCCTTTAGAGGCATATACTTCAAAGAATATTCAGTTAATGCCAAGGCCCATTTCCCAATTCGACTATGTAGAATGGATTTAGATAACATGTGTTTTATTACGTTGAAATGAGAGGATACATATACATCAATGGGTTTTATATAATGCTTTAACTTTGTACAAGAGAAATATACACATAAACATAGTTTTTCTATTACACTATATCTAGTTTCAGCATCATTTAAGACTCTGCTGAGGTAATAGATGGCCCTTTCGACGCCATATTCATCTTCCTGACAAAGCATGCTTCCCAATGTTCTGTCTGATGCTGAGATGTAAAGCCTCATGCTTCTTTTTCGACAAGGAGACATTAGAACTGGAGGACTAGCCAGATACTCTTTGATTTTGTCGAAAGCATCTTGTTGCTCTTGCCCCCAAGTGAAATCTTCCTTCTTCAGTCGAAGTAGAGGTGAGAAAGCCTGTGTCTTTCCACTAAGGTTGGAGATAAACCTTCTAAGAAAGTTGATTTTCCCCAGTAGAGACTGCAATCCCTTTTTTGTCGATGGCGCTTTCGCTTCCATTATGGCTTTGGTTTTGTTCTCATTAATTTCGATCCCTTTCTTGTGGACCACAAAACCTAAGAAATCACCCGCCTGCACACCGAAAGCACATTTAAGGGGATTCATTTTTAAACCAAACTTCCTCATCCTTTCAAAGGATTGTCGAAGATGGTCAATATGGCTTGAACCAGAGACAGACTTAATCACAATATCATCTATATAAATTTGCATAAATGTCTCAATGAAATCATGAAAAATAGAATTCATTGCCCTTTGATAAGTAGCTCCAGCATTCTTTAAACCAAAGGGCATTACTACCCATTCATACGTTCCTATTGCCCCAGGACAACGAAAAGCTGTCTTTGGAACATCTTCTTCAGCAATAAAAATCTAGTTTTAGCCAGAGTATCCATCAAGCATACTCAAATACTCATGGCCTGCTGCAGAATCTATAAGCATTTCCGCTACTGGCATAGGATATTCATCCTTAGGGGTAGCTGAGTTTAAATCTCTAAAGTCAATGCATACCCTAAGCTTGCCATTTTTTTAAATCACAGGAACAATATTAGCAATCCATTCGACATACCTCGTTGTACGGATGAATTTGCATTTTAGAAGTCTTTCGACTTCTTCTTTAATTTTCGACAGGATCTCTGGTGCGAAGCGTCTGGGAGTTTGCTTTATTGGCTTTTTTCCCTCCATTATTGGCAACTTCAATTTGACCAAGTTCCTGTCTAAACCAGGCATTTCGTCATAATCCCATGCGAAACAGTCTTTAAACTCATTCAGCAATTGAATTACTTCGACTCTGAACTGAGGATCCATCTTGACACTGATGTAAGTTGGCCTTTTTTCTGCCCCCAGTCCTAAATTAATTTCTTCTAAGGGATCCTGCGCCACCATCTTCATATTCGTTAGGGCTGGATCGTTTTCAAACCCCAGGGGTTCGTCATCATAAATGGCGTCAAGCCTTTGATTTTTCCATTCGCCATCAAAGTTTTCTGCAACACTTTGTTTTGGACATTGTTCCTCAACATTCTCTTGAGGATGTTGTTCTTTGACAGTTTGTTGAGGATGTTGTCCTTCGACAGTTTGTGCGTTGGCTTTAATAGCCATGTATTTTACTTCGGCCTCAAGGGCCGTTTTGAGTTTGTTTTCGGCTATATAAGCCGTAATCCTTTTCATTGTCGATGCTTCAGTCATTTTCACTAAATTCACTTCCCCACCCAGTTGGATTTACATGATTGGTTCCCCAAGCATAATTCGTCTCTCCAATTATCTCTTTGTCCCATTGGAATCCATGTGTAGGGTGAAGATACATGGAACAATATGCATTGTCGGAGGCTGTTAAGTCGAACCCAGCAGAGTTGCAAGGTGCTATGTGAGCCAAGTTTTTGTCGAAATTACGACTATTAACGTTGTTCACATCAGCCATGAAGTAACTTTGGTCTGCCTCTATGTTCTCGACGATCCCATCTGGCCTCCAAATTGCTATCCTCTGATGCATGGATGAAGGTACAGCCCCAATCCCATGGATCCACTCTCTTCCTAGAAACAAATTGTAGTTTGCTCTTGATGCTATAACCACAAACATTGTAGGTCTGGTAATGGTTCCCATAGTTAGGTTCAACTGTATCACCCCCAATGTCGTTCCTACTTTACCTTCATAGTTAGATAACACCATGTTGTGAGGTTTGGTGTCTGAGTCATCTTTGCCAATCTTCTTTATCATATAATGAGGGATTAGATTGACAGCTGCTCCTCCGTCTATCAAGATCTTGTTTACACCCACATTCTCTACTTTCCCTTTTATAAACAAGGGCTTCAAATGGGCCTTCATTGCATCATCTGGCTTGTCAAAGAACGCATTCTGCTCTTCGACACAGCCATTATTCATTACATAGTAACACACAGGCTTAAGCCCTATGTTGTCATCTGCCATATCATCCTCTTCGTCCTCCACTTCCATCGTTCTGTCATAATCTCTAGGCAATACTGAAACCACATTGCATGTTCCGTCGAAGGACGCTTCAGAATCTGACTTGAAGTCATCAGTCACTTCTTCGTCTTCTGGCATTTTGTTGTCAGTCTTTGACATTTCTGTTATGTTGCTTGATTTGTTTTTCTGAGAAGGCTCTTCTTTTGGCAGAGACTCTCCTTTTCTTATTGCCTGCATAAACTTACTTGATTCAGCTTTATTTTTACCATCCATGTTCTGTTCTGCTGTTTCTTTTTCGGCTCTCTTTTGCCTTTGAAACCTCCTCCATTGAGACCTCGACATGGGGTTTTTCCCTTTGTAATTTTCAGAGATGTATTTTGGTTTTGGTTTTTCTACTTCCTTTTTTGCTTCTTTCGAAGCACCCCTATTTACTTCAAAACTTTTCCACCTTTTCTGACCTTAGGCATCCCTTATAGGCTGGACCCACTTGTCATCATTTGCCTTGTTGGATGGCTTATAGGTACTATAACGCCTTTCTCCCATTCTTTGGTTATGATGTTCCCTTTTTCTTGGATTAAACCTCTCATTTTTGACTGGTGGGACTGCTCCCCAGTTTCCTCTCTTTTTGGCCTTCTCTAACGCTTCCAGATTGTTGGTTGCTTTCCTGTCGAATACAACATTACACCTTGGACAAAGCATGGCCTCTGCATTCTTTTTCTGGCATCTTTGGATGAATTCCACCAGACTTTCGTCTTTTTTTGGATAAACAGACTTCTGATGTTCCTCTTGATGATTCTTTTTATTGGTATCTGGTTGTGTTTTCTGAGTGACCTCCACCATATGAACGTCTGCATTCTGATCACTTGTAATCTTTAGTTTGTTCATTTTTTCAATTGACATCATCTCCTCAGGGATGTTTCCTTTTGACTGATCCAAACTGCTTTTTGGGCGTAAGCCTTTGTGGATGTACTTACAACATTGCGCAACTGACTTTTCTTTTGGATCTTCCATTATTCTGCGCAGAATTCCATGAGGGGTGGGCTGCGCGAAACTTTCAGCAGGATCTTCTTTAATTTTGGTAACGCTTTTATTCACTGGTTCGACAGTGTTGACATTGTCAGCGATTCCTATCTCCTCAATTTTGTCATGACTAAGGCCTTCAGTGGCCTCTTTTCTAGTAATAAGGACCTTGTTATCTGTTTCTTTATCCATATCTCTGAAGAAATCTCCCCATCCTGTGGATTTGATTTCATTGATGTCAGTTTTAGAGCTTGGTGGTGCAGAATACTTCACCATGAAGTCAAACTTTCCATTGGGCTCTCCTAGAGTGTCCCAAACCACTCCATGCTCAGTACCTTTGTTATTATTCTTCTTGTCGAAGCCTTCACTGGCTTTTACTGGGTTCCCTCCGTCGAAGCCTTCAGTAGCTTTAATTATGTTCTCTCTGTCGAAGCCTTCAGTAGCTTTGACTTCTTCCTGGCTGTCGAAACTATCAGTAGTTTCTTCTGTGTTGGTGTAATCATTTATTTCTTTAGTGTCAAGATCCTCAGCAACCTTGATTATGGCTGGTTTTGCCACAAAGCCTTCAGATATTACCTCATCATCCTGATCAGTGAGATCATCAGCGCCCTCCACCATGTTTACATGGGTGTCGAAACCCTCAGCGGCTTCCATCATGGTGAGGTAGGTGTCGAAGCCCTCAGTAGCTTCCACCATTTCAAAACTTCCTTTCGACATTACTTCCATTTCGACCACGTTCACCATCCCTGGTTCAGCATTGTTGGCTTCCACAAGCTGCATGGGATTAGAGTCGATCCTCATCTGTTGCTTAGCTTTGTCTCCAAATTTCAGCCTTCCATTCTGAATTGCATTCTGGACAAGATCCCTGAAAAGGTAACATTGAGAAGTTTTATGACCCAAAAAATTATGGTATTTGCAAAAACCTCTCTTTTTCTGTTGGTCTACAGGATGCTCTTTAGTGCCTGCTGGTTTTATCAATTGACCATCTTTAACTAATAAGTCGAAAATTTCATCACACTTGGTGATGTCGAATGTGTAAGTTCTTTTAGGGAACCTATCATTCCTTTCAATTTCGACTGGATTTTTTCCATTCGACGGAGCTAAAACTTTACACGAATATGGTGGGCCTTGTTTTAATTCTGCCAGATCAATTTCTTGTTCGTCGAAAATGACGGATTCGTTTTCGTCATAATCTTCGTCTTGACATATCCCTACATAGGCCACTCTTTCCTTTTTATTTTTATTTGATCTAAATTTCTCAGTTTTCAGCCTTTCTATTTGTCTTACTCTATCTGCTAGTTGTGCCATGTCTCTTAAATACTGGGTGTCTAATTTTTTCCTTATGGAATAATCCAGACCCCCTGCAGCCATTTCGACTAATTCTTGTTCTGGCACTTGTGTAAAACATCTAGCCTTCAATAATCTAAACCTATTTAGATAGTCATCTATAGGTTCGGAGAATTTTCTTTTGACACTTGCTAATTCCTTCAGACTTATCTTAGTTTTCCCCATATAGAATTGTTCATGGAACAATCTTTCTAATTGGGTCCATGTAAATATTGAGTTCGCAGGTAAGGAAGTAAACCAAGTAAAAGCATTTTTTGTCAAAGAACTTGGAAAATATTTCATTCTTAAGTTTTCATTATTGGTTATTTCCCCTGCTTCGATCAAATAACGTGTTATGTGCTCTATGATGGATTCACTAGTATCCCCTGAAAATTTGGTGAATTTAGGGACTTTCCACCTTGGTGGTAATTCTTGTTGCAAAACGTATTCAGACAAAGGGGAAGTATAACTAGGCCTTTGTAATCCTACGTTTACCCCATTTTGCACCATTATTCTTTCGACCATGGCTGCAATGTTATTTTCGGCAGGCAAATTGTTGCAACGCATTCTTTGCTGCAATATTTCATCAGCGTTCTGGTCTCTTTGAACTATTATTCTCCTAGGTTCCTGTCGAACAGGATTCTCTACACGAGGTTGTTCGACTACTATCTCTTGGTCCCTAGGATTTCCCTGAGGATTTTCTAATGGCCTTTGGTTTATGGTAGGTTCTTCTTCGACAGGCCTATTAACAGGATTTTGATTTATTTGTATTCTTCGTTGTGTTTGAGGAACTCCAAAGAAACTGGCAATACGTGCCATTTGTTCTGCCAATATCTGGTTTGTTTGGGTAGTGTTTTGTATTAAAGGGTTGAACACTTCTCCCATTTGTTGTGTCAATGCCTGTACCATACCATGGTTACTTTCATCCATCTGTTGACGAATTACTTGCGCAGAATGGTTCGTAATATTTGGCATTTGGAATCCTGGTGGAATCTGATTTAATCTACTCCCATTTCCACCATATCCTGACCCTTGTATTGGTGAAGACGTTTGAACCATAGCATCAGAAAACAATGGTGATGAATTATGTAAATTTGCCATCATTGAAGTTGGCATTCCGTATGGTTGTTCTCTACCAAACATGGGCATGGAATAATTAAAGAATGGCCTAAAGGTATTTCCTCCAGGAGGAGGCGTTCCCGTGGGTATTGGGTGTCCTATTATGGAGGAACCAGGCGCATTTTGGGATCCTGAAACCGCTGGTATCAAATTTGCTGATGAAGGCACAATCTGTTCTAAAACAGGCCCTAAACCTGCACTTCCTTCTGACGAAGGGATAGGATTAGATAATGGAATGGTTTCATTAGGATTGTTTGAAGTATTTGGCGGATTAGCCATCTTTCTTCCTCTTGTTCTTTTTGGTCTTTCTACGTCGGTTACGGCTAATTTACCGCTTCTAAGAATCATACAACGCAGTAAGAAACTTTCTAACTAATAGGATTTGTGTTAATTTTTTACAATTGCACTGGTCCCACTAGGCGTGCCAATTTGTTCGCTGTGATTTCTGGCGAACAACCTCTGGTTAACCAATCTTCTACAGGACTGGGTTACTTGCAGGACCAACCAAACAAGTCCTAGGACACATGTGCAATTTTATTGTCAAATTACTCTTAGTGTTAATAATCGTTTGTGGTTTGTTTTGTCAATGATATTTAAAATCTTGAATACTTGAATGTAAAAGTAAAGTAAACTAGAAGTTGAACAAACAGTAAAGAAAAATGGCAACAAGACCATAAATTTTGCAGAAAAGTAAAGAAACTGGAAGTAAAAGAATTGTACGAAAAAGACTTGTAATTTAAATAACTTGAATAAAATTGGTGTTTAACACATACATTTCTCTACATATCAAACTCATTTCTCTCATACTAGGTACTTAGAGTATTTTTTACAGGATTATTGTATAAGTTTTTCACACACATGATTCTACAACAACTACCCTATTTATATACAAATAAAATAACTGCCTAAAACGGAAAAATCCTAACTAATTGACACTTGTCAATCTGCATGTATTCTTCTTTTCCTGAAACTTCTACGCGTTCAACTGCCAAATGTTGTAACTTTTTAAATTTGAATTCTTCCTCTTTGTGACGAAACGCTGCATCTCTTTGTTTTGTCGAATTGTCGAAGAGAACAAAACTCTTCAATCTTTCTAGGATAATGCCTTTGTCGAAATCTCTTCCAACCTATCTTCTGTCGAAATGTCGAAAAGCACACCAACTCTTCAAATTCTGTCAAATGCTGAACTGTAATGAAAGTTCTTCAAACTTTGTTTGCTGAAACATTCCTCATATTCCTGTCGAAGTATTTGAGCATCTGGTCTTGTCGAAAATATCAAAACTTCTTCTGAATATCTTTATTTTCTTTCTCCTTTATCTGGTGACCATTTCCTTAGTAAAAACATGATTTTACATCTCAACCCATGGTGTCGAAATTATATGCCTACATTATGTCAGTTGCATAAGTATTTTTGTCTCATCGTATCATCAGATAATCAAATTATATTTTCCACTACATTCGTATTCATTTTCTTTTTATCTTTCTTATCTAGAATTTTGGCCCTTTGAAATAATTCATTGTTTAGTTGATTTTTTTATATTAATGGAGCTTCATTCATTATCATTATAGGTGGTTTTATCTCTTTTGAAGAGATCATTTTTTGTCCTTTTTCTGAATATTGATGTTGTTGGAAGTCTTATCATTCTAGAAAGAGAAAGAGTAATATCTTCTTCTGCAACTTCGATTTCTTCGAGGTTCCTCTCGTCGTCTTCTATCATTTCGTCACTAAATAAATACAAGTACTACTCCTAGGCAGGCATACCTCATATCAGCCTTTATGTACTCTTTCCAGCTGAAAGAGAATCTAGCTAGGTTCGTAGTGTCAAAGACAGGAGGTTCACAACATTTTACCTTGTTGTTCATCAATCTTGATACCCATCAAAAGTAGTATGTTTCCTTGAATAACGTTAGGAGGGGATCATGTGCTTTCAAAATGAGATCTTCTGTTGTATGTAGATATTCACATTGATAATGTGCCATTGCCTGTAGCCTATAGAAGGAGTGGAAGGATGGGATTTCTTTGAGTTCAATAAGCAGTAACAGTGCGTGAGACAGAGGAACGATGTCACAAAGCCAAAGCATTTTCACATTTGATGTCATCGCCACTCTCATCAATCAAATGATTCAAATAATATTGTATATAATATAGAAAGGCGTATGGGGATGAGAAGAAAGAGAAAACACTCATACATCATATTCATCCCATATGCTTAGCCTATCTAAGGGGCAACATCGGAGGGAAGGAAGAACGGGTGTAGCATATTTCCCTTGGTCAATCAAATTTGGATACCAACTGAGTATTTTCCGCTCTTCGTAGGGCAAGCTCTAGCTATAGTAGTTAAGTTTTCAAAGCTTCTGACTGTTTTGTTCCCGTCTAGGATAGTTCAGATGGATCGAGTAATTACATTATATAAGAAAGCAACCAACCGGCCGCTCTTCTCTGGTTGTTCATACTTGCCTAGTGCTTAGTTCAGATTCAGTGACCACTGCTTGTCAGGAAAATGTTGTCTTTCTTTGAATGGCTGACTCGGCTAAGTGTTTCACAATGCGCCCAATGACAATGTTCGATTTTCGGGCTTGTCTACAGAACATGAACGAGGTTGTCAAGAAGGTTTCAATCAGGTGTCTATCCCCACCTCAATCGGTTCGAGATTCAACATATACCGTGCTCCGCCTCCAATTTAAGTAAGATCTTCTGGTTGGTCGTATGGCCAATACCCCACTCACTTCCATTGGATCCTGGCGTACATGTACCATAGGAGTTTCAATTCCCTTTATACGCGATATGGCAGACTGATTCAACAATGACGAGATATGCTTATTTCAATATTCCAAGACATACGATTGAATGATCTTATTTCAAAGGAAGAATTAAGGGCTCTTTTCCTGGGTATCTACCTTATAATTATTGGTAGCTACATATATATCAATTACTTCAATATTTACTTTTTGCGTTTCTACCCTTATAGTTTTTTGTTAATACAAATTGGGGCCTTATCATACATTGATTTAAACCTTTCTTTTTCTTATTTCCTTATTTTATATTCAATTCACAATTCCAAGAAATGGAAGGGTTTTTTATTTTTTAATCCCTATCTAAATCTTCCCTCATTGGCAAATATATATATATATATATATATATATATATATATATATATATATATATATATATATATATATATATATATATATATATATATAAAAGAGACAGATTTTGTCTACATTTTGACATCATATATTATACGAAGGTTTTTGATGATTTGTGAGAGGTGTTGGCACCCAAAAAAATGACACTATTATTGCAGTGTAATTGTTATCCCATGAGTTGGGAGCGCCTCATAACTTTGGAATTTACTATATTGCATGCAGTTAAAACTGAGGAGATATTTGTCATTCAATTAAAATAAGACAATCTACATTATACACCCTTTTTATTTATATTATATTATACACTTTGATCTACTTAAATATAGAGTAAAACAATAAGGAAATTCTATGAGTATTCTATAACTTAATTAGTAATGTTGTCTATAAACTTAAATTTATGTGAAACTTTGTTTCTGCTTGTCTCATATCGTTTTCCATTTCCAACATATCGTTTTCCATTTCCAACAGCACAACTCGTGTAGTAGCAATTACGAACGTACCGTTCCTGTCTTCAAGTGTGTGTATATATATATATATATATATATATATATATATATATATATATATATATATATATATATATATATATATATATATATATATATATATATATATATATATATATATATTTATTCTGTTCAAATATTATTCCTGTTACTTTGCATGTGGTTGTGCCTTTTCCAAACAGAAATTATGAATAACCGACCAAATACACAACAATTTGCATCCAAATTGGTTTACAAAATGCTAAACATCATAACTAATCTCGATTATATTGTTATTTTAGTCCAACAACAGACATAATACAATGAAACATCCTAAAAAAAATCACGCATATGAAACTAAATAGATCGGTATGTGTGTGAAACATTTTATTGAAAGAAAACATAACAATAGAAAGAGTTTAAACTTTCGAGTGTTTGTTTTCAACGGTTACAGAAATTATTTGTAACTTTCCTAAGTGCTAAAGGAGTGAGGCAGTCAAAAAAGAACATCTTGGTAACAATCCGACAAAATCAAAGCTTTTTTCCAACATCTGTCCCTGTTTTCCTTTCAACCGTTTGTATTCAAACACAATTCTCAAACAAGTCAAAGGTGCAACTTGGTAATTATGTTCCAACTCAATGTCCAATTCCACTCTTTCCTTCTATTTAAGCATGCACACACTCTTCTCTCACATTCAATCCATCCTCTTCAAATAGTATTTCAAATCATTCACTCTTTTCTCCCTTCCTTTGCTTCCAATCCAAGTAAAAATTCTTCATTATGCTCAATTCATCTTTGACCTAGACACTATCATCAACCATAGAAAACTAAGTGATCCATCCTCCAATTATGATTCTTAGGTATGTAATAGTACTACTCATCATACCTTTTCCATTATCTAAGTTCATGAATATCACCATGCATGCATGTTTCTTAAAATAATCATACTCATATGAAATTAATACTCTCATTAAGTCAAATTTACCACTCATATCCCCTTGCAAAAGTTGCATCATTTTCATATACTGAGGCTTGCCCCATACTTATTATTATATATGCATATTCTTTCTTATCAATAAGATAATTATAAAAAAAGGTTGCATTAATCATTTTGTGCACCTTTTACAGCTTGGGATCCGAGGAGTTAAATACAAAGCAGATATAAATCTGATTCAAGAAGAAGACATGGCCAAAGAAACTCCAACAATGTTTTCAAAGTTACTCATGTTTATTTGCCTTTTCATGTTCATGTTCAACTTCCGCTCATCCCATGGAGAACAACAAGAGTTCGAGCTACTTTTATCCTTCAAATCATCCATCCACTATGATCCTCATAAATTTCTCTCCAGCTGGATCAATACTTCCTCAAACACTATATGCAAGTGGCACGGAATAACCTGCGACAACTGGTCGCACGTTAACACTGTGTCACTCTCGGGTAAAAACATCTCCGGTGAGGTTTCCTCATCCATGTTCCAACTTGCACATGTAACAAATCTCGACCTCTCCAACAATCAACTTGTTGGAGAAGTCGTCTTCAACGCTCCCTTCCTCTCTTCACTTCTTTACCTCAACCTCAGCAACAACAACTTCACTGGCCCTTTACCTCAATCCTTATTTTCATCACCGTTTATCAACCTCGAAACTCTTGATCTCTCAAACAACATGTTTTCAGGCAACATACCAGACCAAATTGGATTACTTTCAAGCTTAACATATCTTGATCTAGGTGGCAATGTTTTGGTTGGAAAAATTCCAAATTCCATCACCAACATAACAAGTTTAGAGTACTTAACTTTGGCTTCGAACCAATTAGTTGGTGAGATTCCAACAGAGATAAGCCTAATGAAGAGATTGAAACTGATTTACTTGGGATACAACAATCTTTCCGGTGAGATTCCAAAGAACATTGGAAACTTACTTTCTTTGAATCAACTTGATCTTGTTTACAACAATCTCTCTGGACCAATTCCTGAATCACTTGGAAACCTCACCAACCTTCGATATCTCTTTCTCTACCTAAACAAACTCACTGGCCCAATTCCCGAATCCATATTCGAATTGAAGAATCTTATTTCACTTGATCTCAGTGATAATTATCTTTCCGGAGAGATTTCAAACCTTGTTGTAAACCTTCAAAAACTAGTGATTCTTCATCTTTTCTCAAACAACTTCACCGGTGAGATTCCAAACACAATAACATCTTTACCTCACCTTCAAGTTCTTCAACTCTGGTCAAACAAACTAACCGGTGAAATTCCACAAACACTTGGAATGCACAACAACCTCACAATTCTCGACCTCTCTTCAAATAACCTCACAGGCAAAATCCCAAACAGTTTATGCGCGTCTGAAAATCTTCACAAACTTATCCTTTTTTCAAACTCTCTAAAAGGAGAAATCCCAAAAGGTTTAACCTCATGTAAAACCTTGCAAAGAGTGAGACTCCAAAACAACAAATTGTCAGGTAAATTACCAATGGAAATCACCCAATTGCCTCAGATAT
Organism: Lathyrus aphaca; assembly: GCA_963966055.1. Classification (NCBI taxonomy): domain Eukaryota; kingdom Viridiplantae; phylum Streptophyta; class Magnoliopsida; order Fabales; family Fabaceae; genus Lathyrus; species Lathyrus aphaca. Next base: position 35,248,444 of record OZ014524.1, read on the forward strand.
ACTTGCTTGATATCTCTGGAAACAAACTCTCCGGAAAAATCAATGATAGAAAATGGAAAATGCCATCGCTTCAAATGCTTAATTTGGCTAACAACAATTTCACCGGAGAATTACCAAACTCTTTTGGCAGCAACAAACTCGAAGGATTGGATTTATCACAGAATCAACTTTCTGGTAACATCCAAATTCTTTTCAGAAAATTACCTGAGCTTGTGCAATTGAAACTCAACAACAACAACCTCTATGGAAAATTCCCCGAAGAAATCTTCCAATGCAAGAATCTTGTTTCTTTAGATTTAAGTCATAATCAACTAACCGGCGAGATTCCGGCGAAACTCGCCGAGATGCCGGTTCTCGGTTTACTTGACTTATCGGAGAATCAATTTTCCGGCGAAATTCCCAAGAGTTTAGGAAGCGTTGAATCTCTTGTTGATGTTAACATATCGTATAATAACTTTCATGGAAGTTTACCTTCCACGGAAGCTTTCTTTGCAATCAACGCAAGTTCCGTCGCCGGTAACAAACTCTGTAACCGTGACGGTGAAGGTGAAGGTGACGGTTATAACGGTTTGCCACAGTGCAAAAGTGAGAATCAGATTAATTCAACCACGTTTTTCATTTTGGTATGTTTCGTACTAACGGGTTTGGTTACGTTAAGTGGTGCTGGATTTCTGGTGATTTTCGTGCGGAAAAGGAGGAAGAGTTTTGAGGTACGAAAAATGGTTGAAAATGAAGAAGGTTCGTGGGAAGTGATTTTCTTCGATTCCAAGGCTTCGAAATCGATTAATATTGAAGATGTTTTGTCTTCGGTTAAAGAAGGAAAAGTGATTACGAAAGCACGAAACTGGGTTTCCTACGAAGGGAAGTGTTTATCCAATGACATGCAATTCGTGGTGAAAGAAATAAGCGACACGAATTCTGTTTCAGTTAGTTTCTGGGACGAAACGGTAACGTTTGGGAGAAAGGTTAAACATTCTAATATAGTTAAGCTTATTGGAATGTTTAGGTGTGGTAAAAAGATATATTTGGTTTATGAATTTGAAGATGGGAAGAGTTTAAGTGAAATCATGCATAATTTGAGTTGGCAAAAGCGAATTAAAATCGCTTTGGGTATTGCAAAAGCGATTAAGTTCTTGCATTGTGAATGTTTGTGGATTGGTTTGGTGAATGAGGTGTTGACTGAAATTGTTTTGGTTAACGGAAAAGATGTTCCCCGCCTTAAACTTGATCCTCCCGGAATAGAAATAGGAACATCGTTTATCGGCGTTAAAGGTTCCATTTCATCATCTTCCGTTACTCCAGGTAATTATTTAATTATCTTTGTAGCGTCACTGAAACTGATATTTATAATTACGTTCATTTTTTCAAATTATTATTGATGTTGGCGTATCAATATGTATATTATTTGAAATTGATGTTTATAATTACATTTATATTTTTTTAATTATTATTGATGTTAACGTATCAGTATGTATGTTATATTTAGCATTTGTGTTATATAAATGTGTCGTTGACCTTATGTTATGTGAATTTTATGTTTTTCAGAGGAAAAGCTGAGAAAAGAAGTGAATGAGAAGAGTGAGATATATGATTTTGGAGTTATGTTAATTGAGTTATTAACGGGAAGAACATCTTCGAACGACATAGAAGCAGTTGAACAAAAGAACAATATTGTTGAGTGGGCCCGTTATTGTTACACTGACTGTCACCTTGACACGTGGATAGATCCAGTTATGATGAAGGGTGGAGATGTATCGACATATCAAAATGATATTGTTGAAGTTATGAGTCTTGCACTGCACTGTACCACAGGTGATCCCACCGCGAGACCATACGCACAAGATGTAGTTGAAGTACTAGAGACTGTTTACAGTAACAAAATCGCTTTTTGCTGATATTTTTTGTCTGTATGTTCTTTTATCTTAGTTTTTTGAAATTGTTCTATTTTGCATCTTTGAGGTTTTACCTTTTTTTTGTTGTTATTTGATTTGGTTAAAGTATATAATTAGTTTATATAGCTTAAGTGAGATTTTGACGAAGGAGTATTGTTATGGAGATGTTTGCTTGATGTTTTATATATGGGGGTATGTTTGAAATATTTATAATGAGTGTAAAAGTAAATGTAAATAAATCGAATGTTATTAATAAATTGATTTATGAAATCTTGCCGCAAAACTTAATTATATGATATCAATGCATAGTATATTAGGGGTGTTTGTAATACTGTTGGACAAATTGTGATATTAAAAGTCATCTAAATCTCGAAAAAAAGTGTGATTCAAACCAATAGATTTGAATTGATTTGATTTTTCTATAATTTTTTTATTGAGATATACATATACATAAAAGACAACATGACTTTGTATTTTATTTTTAATTTTCTTAAAATTATAAAATATTATAAAAATAAGAGCCAAACAAATCCTAAATGAATACAACAAAAAAATCAACCGACACAAATGGTGTCAAATCAACAAACAACAACCTACTAAGAAACAACAAAGCAAAAAAGGAAACCAACAACCAACTAATACACAAAAAAAGAGAAGGAAAAATAATAGCATGGATCAACATTCTCACAACAATTACCACCCAACATGGGCCAAGTTAGATCTCAGGTCTCAAACTCATCATCAACAGCCGACCAAAAACACAAGTAAAAAAATTAAATTCAAGCAAAAAAAACATTTATCTTCCACTACTTTCACATTTATTGACGAACTTGAGAGAAACTTGTCATTACGAACCAACCAAATATCCACACCACAACATGCTGAATTTTAATAAACTTATCCTTACAACCTAAAGAAAGGAAAAACTTGAAAACAAACCTAAGATCCATAGGAAGAGCTAGACACACCCTTAACCATTAAAAAATTTGTAGTGTTATGTTAGTGTATTGGTAAAAAAATGCAAGTGTGTGTTGCCCCTACGAAAGGCATGGACACCCAGAGGACCTTAGTATGTATATTACGAAATATGATGGTTAAAGTTTGTTCACAGTGGTGAGAAACCCTGTATCGTACTATTTGACGGTGGTTTAGAGATATTTCTCACATGAGGTGAGATGTCTTGTATTGAGTGTTGTGCTTAGGTATAAACGTGTATGAGGTATGACCTGTCTTTTCTCCCATTCGGGGATGTATTTATAAAGTCCTTTTGGACCTATGATTTGGGTAACCCTTTAGGGGCGGCAACTCCTCTCTTGTGATCAGGAGAAGTTGTTGACCGCCTGATCTTCAAGGGATGGTGGTAGACTCACTCTCCTCTGATTAACAACATTACACATGTCATCAGTTTCGACGGTGAACCCTGAGGATATCACCTAGGCGACACCACTTTTAGGCGAGGGCGCTCTTGTTTAGGATACTCACCAATATAACACTACATAGTCCCTAAAGCATGAGAGTTTTGTTAAAGACAAAGTAATTTTAGTCATCTCTTATTTGTAAGGTAAGTTATTTGCTCTATGGTGAGTCCTTTAATTGATGACGACTATTTAGTAAAAGGATCAGTCTCTCGGCTTGAGACAAATCCATTAGTTAAAGACAACTATTTATTTAAATTCTACTTGTCATGGGATGAGTCTTTAACTTGGGATGACTCCAAAAATACATTTAAAATTATTTTGCGTGTATTTTTTTCTTATTGTTCTTCAATCACAACTCAACATTAAGTTGCGTGAACAAAAATATAAATACATTAATAATTTAAAATATTTTTATATCGTCAATCAATTAAAATATATATTCTGTCGAATCTTGTTTTTATTTTTAGAATATTGATATCAGATGGTAAATATAATTTTTTAATACATGTTTTTATTTTTACAAAGTACCTTTAAACTCAACCTCTTTAAACATAAATAAGTTTGGTCTTATTGAGTAAAAGTAAAGTTATTAAATCTATTGTAGGTTTCATAAGTCGTTTTCATTATAAGTTAAATTTTTGTATAAGGTCTTTTTATAAATTATTTTGGAAAACAAGCTACAAAGGGGATAAGATAAGAGTGATGAATTTGAGTTAACATGATGATGTTAATTTGAAAGTGAATACTGTAATAAATTACTTCATGTTATTACCAGGAGTGGAGTGGAATCGTAACATGACAGCACTCACATAGTGGTAGGACCCCATTTTGTGGTGAGTTATTTTGTACTAATCTCAAACATATTTTGTCTTATTTTTGAAAATTTACCACATAATAAGAGTTTCATAAGCGTACAGTCACGCGACTCAATGTTCCATGCAGAAGCTCAGTTTGGCAGGGAAAAGAAGCATTTTGATTCTCCCATGCTTATTATAATAGTAAAGAGACCTATATTCATATTAACATATAGACTTATAAAAATGGATATGATATTTGGTATATATTGCTGCGACCTAATCATGCAATTCACATTCAACGTTCCGATTCTCATAATGATAGTAAAATCACAAATATTTTGCTTTTTTTGGTCTGAATGCTAACTTTAAACAAGACCTTTAAGCAAAGCCTATGATTGTAGGTCTGATACAAGAGACATATACTTAGATTTCATCTTTACGGGAGATCACTACTCCTCTCGCAAGTATTTTAATCTCACTATTTAATATTTTAGTTTATAAATATAATAAATATTTTATTTATTAATAAAAAGTATTATAATAAAATTATATTATTTTAGTCGGATGTTTATATATATATATATATATATATATATATATATATATATATATATATATATATATATATATATATATATCAAATAAAATTGAGTAAAAATTTTTTTTTATCGTTTTTCTTCTCCTTCTCATTATTTAATATTTTAATTCATAAATATCAATATTTTATATATAAATAAAAATTATATTATTTAATGCATAAATATATCAAACAAAATTGATAAAAAATTATCTAATACATCAATTATTAAACAGAATATAAAACAAAAAAATGTCTTACTGTATATATAATATATAATATTTCTTATTTTACAAATCAAATGCACTTATGAATGTCTTGATCTCCTTTCATACACTAATAATTAACATGAATTCATATACTCAAATAATGGATTGTTTTATTTAATAAGGGGTAATTAGGAAACAAAATCATATACTCAATCGACTTCAAATTCTCAACTTTCATAATCAATCTCCCAACTTAAAGTTTATTATTATTATTATTATTATTATTATTATTATTATTATTATTATTATTATTATTATTATTATTATTATTATTCAATTTCTTTATTGATGATAAATTACTTCTTTCATATACATTGTGATTATTATTATTTAATTATAATTTTTTGTTTTAGCTTTGCATTTATCATTTGGTTTAAATAACTTTGCTCAAGATTTATGCCATGTTATTTTCTGTTGATTTTTTTTTTAAAAAAATATTATTTTAATGTAATTTTATTTTAAAAAAATAAGTTTTTTTTTTATTAAAATAATTGATTTCATTAAATAAATGATGAATTAGGGATACCCGAACTCATTCTATATCTGTTTTGAAATAATTTTTTTTATTTTAATTCTCCATTTCCAATGGAGATTGAGACCGAAAATAATGATTATTTTGAAATTTAAATTTAAATTTGGAGAAGATAAAAACCATTACCGATACCTACTAAACATTTAAAAAGTTCCTTAATTTATTTCCAAAAACACATATTCTTAAATAACTTGATTTGGGTTATTATATGATTAATTAGGCACAAAACATACTCCACCTATTGAGTAAAACTATGAGTATAAGGTTGAGGATATTCTCAAACCATGCCGGACCACAAACTTTCTATAGTGCCTCACTTTCCTTCCATGTTCTAACTTCCTTTTTCTATAAAATAAAATTTTTCCTTTTTTTGTCAACATTTATTTTCCACGTTATGGCTTATAAGTAATGATGTTGTGCAAGAATCCTTTTTCTTTTTGTTGAATAAAACCGATCTCAAAGGTGTTTCCACAGTTAGAAGATTCGATGAATAAAGATGAGTCTAAACATAAAAACATAAACCAGCTCATGATCTCTTACACTATGTTTGTTCTTGGAGACCATGCAAAAGGTTGTTTGGCTTCATTCTTTCAAGTCAAAAAAGCTTCTTTCACTCTGATTTTGTTATGTAAAGTCGTCTTCTTTGGTTAGCTTTAGTGGTAGGAAGTGATTAAATTCTTATTGTCTTTGCATTTTTCTCTATTGCTTTTGGTTACTTTTGTAGATTGGTCACAACAAAAACAACAACTTTCATGTTTTGGTTCTACAGCTGGATTTTGGTATTGGACTTTAATGTAGTTAATGATGATGATTATGATCTTTGATCCACGTGCAAGTGGAAGCCATTAGATTTGATATGGCACTTTGCACACACTTATAGAGACCTAATTGAGTCAATTTATAAAGATCAAAGTAGGTAAAAAGAGATTACATAGCTAGTGCGATTGAGTATTGACCGATGCATGAGAAAAGTTAGTATGAAAGCTATTTGCATTGTTGAGCGTGAAAACAGACGTTATATGCTTAAGTAGGGGTAGCAAAGACAACCTCCATGCAATACCCCTCAAAAAAATCAGGGCGCGAGTTTCTTTGTTTGCTCAAACAAATAAATGTTCGGCGGGACGAAATGAGTTTGCGGACACTACAATTTTAAAGTCTAAAATTAAAAAAATATATATATATATTAATTTTCGTGCTAAAAAATATGTAAAAAGATAGAATGGAACAGAACAGTCATATTAAATAGTGTGGATCTAAAATCTTGATATGCCCCACAAAATATATAGGAAAATGAGATGTTTTCGTTGAATATATCAATTATATCAATTTTACCACTCCTAATACTAAGTAGGAATGAGAATATATATATATATATATATATATATATATATATATATATATATATATATATATATATATATATATATATATATATATATATATATATATATATATATATATATATATATATATTGTCAGACCCTAATTTTTGACCTAAGATTTTTCGCATCTCATTTGCATTTCGCATACAAACAGGATCACGCACTGGTTGTTTATTCTTTTCAGGTGCAGGTCTATGCCCTGCAGAGGATTACCTTGTTTAGTTTCTGTTATCTGTTCATATTTTACTGACTTCTAACCCAAATACAAAAAAATATGTTGCAGTTGCTTCTTCTTCTGTGTTGCAGGATTTCAAAGACAGGGCTGTGATTTCAATTCAGATGCGGTTGTTCAATCACGATTCGATTCAGATGGACGTTTGACCTAATCCTGGTCAAACTATCAAAAGATTGTTTCGATTGCAAGTTATGGGTGCCAGTGGTCTGTTTCTCAGACAGTGCGTATTCAAAGTTCAGGACTGTGTTATGTGCGAAGTCATTAGTTATCAGACAGTGTTGTGTGCGAAAATTCTCTGGTTTATCGAACAGTGGATTGTGAGAAGTTTGGTTCAGTTTGTCTTGATTGAGGATTCATCAGTTCATCAATGGTTCGTCTGAGGATTTATTTTCCTCAGTGTGGATTTGAATTATCAGGGCAATTTTCAGATGTTGGTTGCGGCTTAAGTGGCAAGTTATCCAGTGGCTTGTGGAAAATCAGAATATGTTGTGGGCTTAAGACCAGTTTTCATATCCATTATTCAATAATTATTTCCATTGTTCCAAATTCATTTCTTTTTCCCAAATTCAATTCATTAACTTTTTTCCGATTCCCGATTATTTCATCCCATTTTTACATTTTTTGATTTCCATTATTTTTCTATCCATTTTCAATTTTCCTTTTATTCACTTTTATCCAATTAAATCCAAATATTCATTTTTTTGTTATCCATTTTATTCAATTATCCATTACCATTTTTTTAACCAATTTCCATTTCTCCATATCCTATTTTACTTTCATTCCCATTTTTTTTCAAATATTATTTTTTTTACCAAATATCCATTTTTTTATTCCAAATATTTGTTTTTTATTATCAAATCCAATATTTTTATTCATTTTCTTTTTCTTGTGAACAAATTAAATTGAAAAAAATTTAGAGGCCCATTGGCCCATGAAGTCACAATGATGCATACAATCCTCACATCAAGCCTTTTGCCAACCCTCAAACTACAGTCGTATCCATACTTTTCACGCCTAGCCTACAATACTTCTCCTAGCCAAACTTTCCCACAATACACACAAGGCATCAGCTAGCCAGAGCCACAGCTTACAAGCCAACAAGTCAAAATCCCACGTGATAAACCGTACGCCCAGCCTCCAAACATCAAGTCTCAAGCCTCACTTTTCCAGGCCCACACATCAAATAATATCCTAGCCTAATCCGTACAAACACTAGCCATTATTCCAACATCAACTATCAGCTCAAGCTACCAGCCAATTCCCATCACACTTTGCACTCCCAGCCTGCATTTTTCCTGCCGTACATGTCGCATACATCACAAGCCAGTTTCACAAACAGCAGCCACACGTCGTAAGCAAGCCCAGCTGCACAACACGCAACCCGTATCAACCCACACGCTCATCACACACGCACCTCACGCCAACCTTTTCAACCTTTTTCCAATATTTTTTCAAGACTCCAAAACAATTACCAGCAACAATGCTTACTGCACATACACACCAACTCCTCAAGCCCAATACGTCGTACTGCATCCAAGTCGCATACTTCACGCGTCCTGCACATAAACTTCTCAAGCCATAGCCAAGACGTCAACTCCACGCATAATAGCCAAGCCGTACCAATACAGTATTCCCGCAGCCGAAAGCAACAAGCCACAAGCACGAGAACTACGCGTATCACCTGAAAAGACAAAACGCAAACAGTTGAAGAATAAAACGCAATTAAAAGGCATCAAAATGAGAATTTCACCGGGAGCAAAACGAAAACAAGAACGCATCCGAAACGCATCTCAATCCTTCACGAAACGGCACCGTAACTTCGCTCCATCCATCTATAAAACCAACTTATTTCACCTTCACTTCTCAAGCTTTGAAAGCCCCAAAAACCTCTGCTAAATTCTTTCCTCAAAGCTTCATCCCAATTTAATTTTCCAATTCACCAAATCCTTCATCAATCCCACAAATCAGGTACTAACCGATTCAATTTCAAAGGGGAAACTCATTAACCTCTTCCATTACCTTCTTTGAATAGAAAAATTGGAGAGAGAAAGAAATTCGCGATCCAAAGAAGAAGAAGGAGGAAGTGTTATGTGGTTTTTATCTTGAAGGTGAGGTTCGCGGCCGAAACTTTGTTTCCTCTATGATTAAAAACGGCGGCCATGGCTTCGATTTTGTTATTTTGAGGGAGAGTTCGCCGCTGCATTTTTTTCGTTGAAGAAGAAGATGAAATATTGGCTTATATTTGCATTTCCTTTTTTTTCTCCCTTATTAAGTTGTTATTATTTTTTTTATGAATGTTTGGCCCTTGGATCTAGCGTTTCTATCCACACCCTTTGCTGATCCACGGATCCTTCCCCCTCCCCTTTCCCTTGCCATTTCTTTTTTTTTTCCTTTCTTTAATTTTCTTTACATATTTTCAAATGTTATTGTTTATATTTTTTTTGATAAATATTTTAGAATATGTTTTAGAAAATAGATTTTAGAAAACAATTAGATAAGCATTTTAGAAAGTTTTTTTTAGAAAAGAAATTTTAGGAAAGAATTTAAAGATATTTCTATTTCTATTTCTTTTTATGGATTCTATTTTTAGATCCATTTTTCTTCATCTTTTTTTTATTTTTTGGTCGATGACAATCTTCGATTCGTGATTGTTGATTTCCGATCGGTTTAATCTTCATTATTTCAAATCTATGGATGAATGATCATTTGGATCATTCTCCATACTTTGAGATCGTGATAGGTTGCCTTTCGAGAAATTCAACGAAAATCTCGATTAAGATTAGACCGTTCTCTTTCTTTTAGTGTGACATGTTTTCGGAGAACGATTCATAATATCGTTTCTCTAACATGTATTAACACGAATATTTTCCACTTTAATTAGTGGTGGCCGGCCTCATTTGTAGGGTAATTACTCCGTAAATTACTCGGCGATTGCTTAACATAGACCTAAAGTTGTCCCGATTCGGATTAAGATCCACTTGGATCCGGTTGCCTCGATTTTATTTTTATTTTCGTGGTTGTGCTTGATTAAGTTCATCATACCACTTATATTGTAAATATTATAATAATGTGAATATACTAACATTTAATTAAATCTCTCGCACCTTATCCTCTTTTATTTCAATTTCTTGCTCCTTTATCTCTTTATTATGCTTTATCATATTATATCATATATCATTTGTTATTGTTTATATTGTTGCTTGTTATTTCTCCTTTGTCCATTTGGACACAAAAACACTAACAATGGATTAAACATCTAAAAAATTGGTGACTTTTAATTTCGGACTATGGTTACTATCCTTAGCATGAGACTTGGAGTGGGACTTAGATTCTAGGATCATTCCTTTGCTTGAGTTGTTATGGATTGAAGATTTTGGTTCCGGTTAAGTCCACTTGATTATGAAGATGGAAATCCGATTGTTTCAAAGATGCTTTCCATTTGGTTTGATCATTTCTTCCTTTAGCTTTTATTTTCAAGTCTTAGGATAGTCCCTTCATCTCTTCCCATCTTCTTCAATTTTCAAATCTCCTTCCTCTTTTTTCAAAACTTTCTTTGTTTTCAAACTTCAAACATTTTTGCAATCAAACCTTGACTTCGGTCATGTGCTTTTACCTTTTCATTTCATTTCCTTAAATAAATGTTAAACCACATAAGCATATCGAAACTTTCTTTCTCAAAAACTTAAAAACTTTCAAACTCATTCAATGGTTTTTGTGCCCTCGTGCACGTTTCCTTTTTAACCATTTTTTATGTTTAGATATGATTCATTCTTTCTAGCGGAATTATTCGCTAAAGAATGACGACTTATCTTTACATTTTAAAATTAATTCAACTCATTTGCCTTTTTACAATTTGTACCACGAACTACGGGGTTTTGATCTCGCATTGCACTTTGTGGGTACGTAGGCATGAGACGTTCGTCTCTTCAAACACCAAAATCTTAAAAAACATTCTTCTTCTCATCTCTTCAATCTTTTTTTCAAGCAAACCATTTCAAACCAAAAATGCAGTAAATATTTCAAAGGGTTCCCGTGGAGTACCACGGACAAGTCGGGTGCTTAAAACCTTCCCGATTTGTAACCAATCCCCGTACCCATTCTCTGTTGGATTCTTTTAGCTTTTTAGCTTTTAAGATTCTTTAAGGTTTTGTTCGTTCTTTTACCTTTTTCCTTGTGGAAATAAATAAAAGCGCGGTGGCGACTCTGTGTATATTGAGTTAAGTTAATCGATAACTTACACTCATGATTTTACCGCTACAAAAAAGTGGCGACTCTGCTGGGGAGTCAATCTCTAAGTGGATTCGGCCTACTTTGATTTGTTTACTACTTTAGTTTGATTTTCTTGTTACTTATTTGTTCCGTTTCGGTTTGGTGATCCTCTGTGAGATAGATTCTAACCCGGATCTGAGCGGAACTTATGATAGGACGGCGATATTCGAAGCGATATGCGATGGAGTAGTCCAAAGCAATATCAATTTGATAATCTCCACTCGGTTAGGCTCTCTTGGACTATCAATGTCATGACGAGTAATCGTACGTGGCATTATTTTCCGACTTTGAGCTGATCATACTGAGGACCGTAGAACTCTTAACCAATCTAAGCCAATTTAGGAATGTAGTGTGGAAACTATCTGGGTGTAAACCTAAGGTGGTTGTCACGCGATACTACACCCGGACGAGGTCTATTTTAAGAATGTTATCGATTAGGGAGTAATCCAACGTACCGATGATATTCTAAAGATGGCTGTTAACTCCGGGAAGCTCTGTTAGCACCCTTCTGGTTTTTTGCAGGTACAATGAAGACAAACCTTAGTACTTACCTGTGTGGGTTGGTTCTTATCCCATGACTCCATGCTCGTGATCTGAACCTTTGAACCTGTGTGCTTTGCGTGATCTTGTTTGTGTTTGTTGCATCTACATATTCATCATGATCATCTTCACAACCATTTCTCAAGGAAGACAATTCCGATTATTGCAAATATTGGAAAAGAGCAAAAATTCCATTTTTGTCAAGATATTTCATGACCATATTCTCGATGTTGACCATGTTTGCAATAATCGAGTTGTTTTTATGAAAATGGGAGTGAACATTGCATATCATTGCATTCTCGCATATTCTTGCATTCATCCGAGTTGTGTGGGAACTCATCCCGGTTGTTTCTTTCCTCAGTTGTCTGTTGAGCCGTCAAGCTGACTCCTCACCACAGATACGGTACTAGAGCTGCTAACAGACGGAGAGCTATCAGATTAAGAATGGAACACCAAGAACATCATAACATGGAAGTTCGAATGGAGATTGATGAGTTGAAGGCTGGTATGACCAGACTCACTGAAATGATGCAAGTTCTGATTGCTCGAGGTGAACCACCTCAAAGGATTGTTATCTCTGAAGTTTTTACTGCTGTTGTTGATCCTCCTGTCGTTCAGCAACCAGTTTCTACTTGGCCAGAATATGGGTTACCTCCGGATTATGTGCCAGCTTCTGCTACTGCTCAAATTGGTGGTCCATCTGTTGTGCCAGTCTTTTCAGCTCCGACTTTTATCGAACCTAAACCTGTTATGCACGCTACTGCTCAGACTACTTATCAGAATTCTCCTTTCTTGTACCAAGCTGCTGGTCAACAAGCTGAAAGTCAGGGTGAACCTGGATATATGGATGAAGTTAGAGAGCAGTGTTTGACTCTTGAGAAGAGGGTAAGAGGTCTAGAAGGAAAAGATGTCTTTGGTTCTGCTGCAATAGACATGTGTTTGGTTTCTGACTTGGTTCTCCCTGATAAATTCAAAGTTCCTGTATTCGAGAAATACAATGGTCATACTTGTCCAAAGATTCATCTGCTGATGTATTGTCGCAAAATGGCTGCGCATGCTAAGGATGACAAGCTGCTTATTCATTATTTTTAAGATAGTTTGAGTGGTGCTTCTATGAAGTGGTATGTAGGACTTGAGAAGAGTCACATTCGAAGCTGGAAAGATTTATCTGATGCTTTTGTAAGGCAGTATAAATACAATCTGGACATGGCGCCTGACCGTCGTCAACTTCAAAACATGTCACAGAAAGAGAAAGAATCATTCAAAGAGTATGCTCAGCGTTGGAGAGAGCTAGCTGCTCAAGTTGAACCACCTTTGCCCGAGAAGGAATTAACTGGTTTGTTCATAGACACTCTTCAACCGTTCTTTTGGGAGAAAATGGTAGGAAGTGTTTCATCTGGTTTTTCTGATCTAGTCACTATTGGAGAAAGACTAGAAGAAGGTATCAAGAAGGGTAAGATTACCAATTCTGAAGCTCCTAATGCTGCAAGAAAGTCTTTTGGGAATCCTCACAAGAGAAGAGATGGTGATGCTTATGCTGTTTCAACTGAGAGGAGGCCTTATCACCCGCAACAACGATATGTTCAACCATATGTAGTTGCAGTTGCTCCTGTTGTTAAAACTCAACCTGCTCAAACTCAAGCTCAAGCTCAAGCTCGACCAGCTCAAGCTCAAGTTCAGATTCGAGCTCAAGCTCAGGTTCCTCCTCCTGCTGCTGGACAAAATCAGTATCACAATAGGCCAAACTTTGATCCTATTCCGATGTCTTACACTGAATTGTTTCCTTCCTTGATTGAGAAAGGTTTAATTACTACCAGGCCTCCGCCTCCTGTTCCAAATCCTCTGTCGGTTGGTTATAGATCGGATCTTCGCTGTGAGTTTCATCAAGGTGGAACTGGTCATGACTTAGAACATTGCTTTGCACTGAAGGCTAAGGTGCAAGAACTTATCAGGAACAACATCCTTTACTTTAATGACCTTAATCCCAATGTTATCAACAATCCTTTGCCGAAGCTTGGGAAGTGAATCTTCTAGAAGACTTCAACAGTCAAATTTTCTTCAAAGCCAGAATATCAGACGGGATAGCTCATCCTTGTTGCTGATGGATCACTAGGCCATTGTTTCTTTATGTTTGCAATTTTCTTCAATCATATTAAGTTGTTTGCTTTTAAGCTTGTTTGTACTTTCATGATGGTTTTAATGAAATGAGCATTGCTTTGTTTTGATTCAATTTCATTTACTATTTGCATCTTTATGCTTTACACTTCAAGTTCATTTTCTTTTCTCAAAGTTTTACAATGATTGGAGGGAGGATGATGAAAACGAGATACCCATAATTGTTGTTGGTATGCTTTCGATTGAGACTTGGCTGATGATATACAGGCATTGTTTCAAATCCCAAACACTGGAGAAATAAGGAAGTTAATCTTTTGTCAACCCCTTCGAGCCTTGAAGTTGGAGCTTCTTTCTATTCGGAAAAAACCGCAATTTTAACCCGGGGATGGGTAGTTTTCAATTAATTCGAATATGCATTCAAGTACAAGAGAATCATTCAAGACACCTTTCAAATAAAGGTTGCAATCTCAAGTTTTCCTTCACACACATCAAAGAAAGTGTTGAAGATGTTTCTCAATTCAAAAGCCAATGATGGTTCATCGTAATCATTAAGCCATGCAGTCATTATCTTTAAAAAAATGATATGAAAAAAAATTTATTGAAAAAAATCAAAGCCCGCTAAGTCAAAACCTATGAAGGAGACTTAGGCAAAAAAAACTGGGGCATCCTGCTGGCTGTAAGTTCAAATGACACAGTTCAGGCAAAAATTAGGGATAATAAGAGAAAGATTTATCAAGAGGTCATCAAATTCCTCAGCAAAAATAAGATGAGTTGACCAAAGTCCTCACTGGAAAAAATCAAAAGGGAAAGAGGTGACTGCTATCTCAAAATCCTTTGGCTCGTGAACCATCTTTATCTGTGCAATCCCAAATATCTTGGAACTTGAATGCATAGGCTGAATTAATTGAATGTAGGACTAGAGTTCATCACGAAGTTGGGTTGGGTACAAATAAACTTTGAGCCTATATCCTTTGTTTCATAAACCGTGAACCAGACCACGTTACAACCTTCAAAAGTCCTAATTGAATCCAAGATTCTTTTGAAAAGCATACTACAACAAGGTTGCGTAAACTGACTCCCAAGTTCTTTACCGATCATTTGTTTTCTTACCTTTGCTTTATCTTTAATGTTGTCTCAACCGTCGTGTTGTGACAAGTTTTCATTTACTTTACATCAATAAATTTCATTCAAAAATGATTCTTGATTTCAAATTTTGCATTGAACTTTGCATTAAAATTACCAGGTTTGTACAAACATTTTTTATTTGCAAATAAACTTTTCTCATCAAGGATTTTTTTCAAACAGTTAAGAAACTTGGTCGGTGATTTTATCAGGGGCAAGTTTTTCTCAGTTCCTATGGTTCAAGAGTTGTTGCTCAGTGCAAGTTATTCTCAGATTGGGTTGGTCGGAAGATTCTCTGCAAGATTTATACTGGATTTATCTTCTCAACTTTCATTTCAAGAACTGAAGCCATGGTCAGTTTATTCTTCTCAACAGTTATCTCAAAGATCTGATTATTTTCTCCAGCAGTAATCAAGAACTGAGTCCATTATCAGTTTACCTTCATTAGTCATTGAACTTGGGGCAATTTTCACCAAGAATCCCCAAGCAGCTTTGCATAAATTTTCTCAAAAGATTTTCAAATTGATACAGTTTACTGGTGTGACAAAGATTTGTTCAAAGAGCAGTAACATCTCTAATGTTAGAACAGAATGGCAGTGATCTTCTGTGTTGAGGAATCAGTCTTTCATCCTTTTCACTCCTCTAAGAGTCTAAACTGATTGTCAGCATTTTCTCTCATATTATCTCCTTGGGTGTGTTATTCCCCATTCTTGTAAAAGTTTGCATATTTGAGTGTTTTAGTCCTCATTATGCGTTTTCTTGGGTGTGTTATTCCCCAGTCTTGTCTATGTCTGCATATTTGAGTGTTTTAGTCCTCATTATGCATTTCCTTGGGTGTGTTATTCCCCATTTCTGGTTTACCTTTGCATATTTGAGTGTTTTAGTCCTCATTATGCATTCTCTCAGGGGTGTTGTTCCCCAGTTTTGTTTAAGTTTGCATATTTGAGTGTTTTAGTCCTCATTATGCGTTCTCTTGGGTGGTTTAGTCCCCATTTTCGTAAATGTCTGCATTTTGAGTGTTTTAGTCCTCATATGCATTTCTCGAAGTCTCGTTGTTTTCAACTTCTTACTTTTTGGTCAAAGTCCAACTTACTTGGCATTTGTCTGTCTCTCCAGAACTTTTTCTTCACCTACTTGTTGTTTCTTCTCATATATTACACCTTTTTTATCCGATTACCATTCTCGGATGTCCATAGTGAAGTCATCATTGATTTGATGTACTGTCCCGGAACTTTTTTCCATCTTATTCAGTTCTGTTCCTGAATGTTATGATTCACATTTTATCTGATTGCCATTCTCGGATGTCCATAGTGAAGTCATCATTGATTTGATGTACTGTCCCAGACTGTTTTCCAT
The DNA here is from genome assembly GCA_963966055.1 of Lathyrus aphaca. Taxonomy (NCBI): domain Eukaryota; kingdom Viridiplantae; phylum Streptophyta; class Magnoliopsida; order Fabales; family Fabaceae; genus Lathyrus; species Lathyrus aphaca. Next base: position 35,264,948 of record OZ014524.1, read on the forward strand.
CTCATTCAGTTCTATTCCTGAATGTTGTGCTTTCATTCTTATCTGATTGTTGTTCTCAGATGTTGTGATCACTTTCCTTCCGATTGCCATTCTCGGATTTCCATGTTAGAGTCATCATTGAGTTGATGTAATTTCCCGAATTTTCCCATTTCATTCAGTTCTGTTCCTGAATGTTGTGATTCACTTTTTATCTGATTGCTATTCTCAGATATTGTGATTACCTTTTTTCCGATTGCCATTCTCGGATATCCCTAGTAGTCAGTAATGTCATCCTTAGATGTGTCTGATGTACCCTTTTTCGGGACTTTTCTCACTTCATTCAGTGCCATTCCTGGATGTTGTGATCATGTCTGTCCAGTTGCTATTCTTGGACATTTTCGTTTTGGGTGAACCAGGTGTTGGTCTCTAGCATGTTGATTTTCCCTGTTGGAGTCTTATGCTCCTTATCCCCAGCGTTTATTCTTTTTTAGGTGTCGTCTTGTCCCTCATGGATTTCTCTGCATTTCATTTTGTTCCAGATACATTTCATATCATCTCATAATATTTCATATGCTGTCACTTATTTTCTCTGCATTTCATATACATCTCATATGCTTTTATAACATTTTCATATGCTTCATATCATTTCCATATCATCTTCATATCGTTCATTTCATTTCAATCCAGTTTTTGGCATCTTAGGATCAAAAATTGGGTTTTTTGATATTTAAGTATCTTCCACCTTGTCGTAACGAAGATTTCAATCTTCATTATCTCTGGATTGAAGAAACTTAAATAGGGGCATCTGTCAGACCCTAATTTTTGACCTAAGATTTTTCGCATCTCATTTGCATTTCGCATACAAACAGGATCACACACTGGTTGTTTATTCTTTTCAGGTGCAGGTCTATGCCTTGCAGAGGATTACCTTGTTTAGTTTCTGTTATCTGTTCATATTTTACTGACTTCTAACCCAAATACAAAAAAATATGTTGCAGTTGCTTCTTCTTCTTCTGTGTTGCAGGATTTCAAAGACAGGACTGTGATTTCAATTCAGATGCGGTTGTTCAATCACGATTCGATTCAGATGGACGTTTGACCTAATCCTGGTCAAACTATCAAAAGATTGTTTCGATTGCAAGTTATGGGTGCCAGTGGTCTGTTTCTCAGACAGTGCGTATTCAAAGTTCAGGACTGTGTTATGTGCGAAGTCATTAGTTATCAGACAGTGTTGTGTGCGAAAATTCTCTGGTTTATCGAACAGTGGATTGTGAGAAGTTTGGTTCAGTTTGTCTTGATTGAGGATTCATCAGTTAATCAATGGTTCGTCTGAGGATTTATTTTCCTCAGTGTGGATTTGAATTATCAGGGCAATTTTCAGATGTTGGTTGCGGCTTAAGTGGCAAGTTATCCAGTGGCTTGTGGAAAATCAGAATATGTTGTGGGCTTAAGACCAGTTTTCATATCCATTATTCAATAATCATTTCCATTGTTCCAAATTCATTTCTTTTTCCCAAATTCGATTCATTAACTTTTTTCCGATTCCCGATTATTTCATCCCATTTTTACATTTTTTGATTTCCATTATTTTTCTATCCATTTTCAATTTTCCTTTTATTCACTTTTATCCAATTAAATCCAAATATTCATTTTTTTGTTATCCATTTTATTCAATTATCCATTACCATTTTTTTTAACCAATTTCCATTTCTCCATATCCTATTTTACTTTCATTCCCATTTTTTTTCAAATATTATTTTTTTTTACCAAATATCCATTTTTTTATTCCAAATATTTTTTTTTTATTATCAAATCCAATATTTTTATTCATTTTCTTTTTCTTGTGAACAAATTAAATTGAAAAAAATTTAGAGGCCCATTGGCCCATGAAGTCACAATGATGCATACAATCCCCACATCAAGCCTTTTGCCAGCCCTCAAACTACAGCCGTATCCATACTTTTCACGCCTAGCCTACAATACTTCTCCTAGCCAAACTTTCCCACAATACACACAAGGCATCAGCTAGCCAGAGCCACAACTTACAAGCCAACAAGTCAAAATCCCACGTGACAAACTGTACGCCCAGCCTCCAAACATCAAGTCTCAAGCCTCACTTTTCCAGGCCCACACATCAAATAATATCCTAACCTAATCCGTACAAACACTAGCCATCATTCCAACATCAACTATCAGCTCAAGCTACCAGCCAATTCCCATCACACTTTGCACTCCCAGCCTGCATTTTTCCTGTCGTACATGCCGCATACATCACAAGCCAGTTTCACAAACAGCAGCCACACATCGTAAGCAAGCCCAGCTGCACAACACGCATCCCGTATCAACCCACACGCTCATCACACACTCACCTCACGCCAGACTTTTCAACCTTTTTCCAATATTTTTTCAAGACTCCAAAACAATTACCAGCAACAATGCTTACTGCACATACACACCAACTCCTCAAGCCCAATACGCCGTACTGCATCCAAGCCGCATACTTCACGCGTCCTGCACATAAACTTCTCAAGCCATAGCCAAGACGTCAACTCCACGCATAATAGCCAAGTCGTACCAATACAGTATTCCCGCAGCCGAAAGCAACAAGCCACAAGCACGAGAACTACGCGTATCACCTGAAAAGACAAAACGCAAACAGTTGAAGAATAAAACTCAATTAAAAGGCAGCAAAATGAGAATTTCACCGGGAGCAAAACGAAAACAAGAACGCATCCGAAACGCATCTCAATCCTTCACGAAACGGCACCGTAACTTCGCTCCATCCATCTATAAAACCAACTTATTTCACCTTCACTTCTCAAGCTTTGAAAGCCCCAAAAACCTCTGCTAAATTCTTTCCTCAAAGCTTCATCCCAATTTAATTTTCCAATTCACCAAATCCTTCATCAATCCCACAAATCAGTTACTAACCGATTCAATTTCAAAGGAGAAACTCATTAACCTCTTCCATTACCTTCTTTGAATAGAAAAATTGGAGAAAGAAAGAAATTCGCGATCCAAAGAAGAAGAAGGAGGAAGTGTTCTGTGGTTTTGATCTTGAAGGTGAGGTTCGCGGCCGAAACTTTGTTTCCTCTATGATTCAAAACGGAGGCCATGGCTTCGATTTTGTTATTTTGAGGGAGAGTCTGCCGCTGCATTTTTGCCGTTGAAGAAGAAGATGAAATATTGGCTTATGTTTTCATTTCCTTTTTTTTTCTCCCTTATTAAGTTGTTATTATTTTTTTTTATGAATGTTTGGGCCTTGGATCTAGCGTTTCTATCCACACCCTTTGCTGATCCACGGATCCTTCCCCCTCCCCTTTCCCTTGCCATTTCTTTTTTTTTTCCTTTCTTTAATTTTCTTTACATATTTTCAAATGTTATTGTTTATATTTTTTTTGATAAATATTTTAGAATATGTTTTAGAAAATAGATTTTAGAAAACAATTAGATAAACATTTTAGAAAGTTTTTTTTAGAAAAGAAATTTTAGGAAAGAATTTAAAGATATTTCTATTTCTATTTCTTTTTATGGATTCTATTTTTAGATCCATTTTTCTTTTTCTTTTTTTTTTTTTTTGGTCGATGACAATCTCCGATTCGTGATTGTTGATTTCCGATCGGTTTAATCTTCATTATTTCAAATCTATGGATGAATGATCATTTGGATCATTCTCCATACTTTGAGATCGTGATATGTTGCCTTTCGAGAAATTCAACGAAAATCTCGATTAAGATTAGACCGTTCTCTTTCTTTTAGTGTGGCATGTTTTCGGAGAACGATTCATAATATCGTTTCTCTAACATGTATTAACACGAATATTTTCCACTTTAATTAGTGGTGGCCGGCCTCCTTTGTAGGGTAATTACTCCGTAAATTACTCGGCGATTGCTTAACATAGACATAAAGTTGTCCCGATTCGGATTAAGATCCACTTGGATCCGGTTGCCTCGATTTTATTTTTATTTTCGTGGTTGTGCTTGATTAATTTCATCATACCACTTATATTGTAAATATTATAATAATGTGAATATACTAACATTTAATTAAATCTCTCGCACCTTATCCTCTTTTATTTCAATTTCTTGCTCCTTTATCTCTTTATTATGCTTTATCATATTATATCATATATCATTTGTTATTGTTTATATTGTTGCTTGTTATTTCTCCTTTGTCCATTTGGACACAAAAACACTAATAATGGATTAAACATCTAAAAAATTGGTGACTTTTAATTTCGGACTATGGTTACTATCCTTAGCATGAGACTTGGAGTGGGACTTAGATTCTAGGATCATTCCTTTGCTTGATTTGTTATGGATTGAAGATTTTGGTTCCGATTAAGTCCACTTGATTATGAAGATGGAAATCCGATTGTTTCAAAGATGCTTACCATTTGGTTTGATCATTTCTTCCTTTAGCTTTTATTTTCAAGTCTTAGGATAGTCCCTTCATCTCTTCCCATCTTCTTCAATTTTCAAATCTCCTTCCTCTTTTTTCAAAACTTTCTTTGTTTTCAAACTTCAAACATTTTTGCAATCAAACCTTGACTTCGGTCATGTGCTTTTACCTTTTCATTTCATTTCCTAAAATAAATGCTAAACCACATAAGCATATCGAAACTTTCTTTCTCAAAAACTTAAAAACTTTCAAACTCATTCAATGGTTTTTGTGCCCTCGTGCACGTTTCCTTTTTAACCATTTTTTATGTTTAGATATGATTCATTCTTTCTAGCGTAATTATTCGCTAAAGAATGACGACTTATCTTTACATTTTAAAATTAATTCAACTCATTTGCCTTTTTACAATTTGTACCACGAACTACGGGGTTTTGATCTCGCATTGCACTTTGTGGGTACGTAGGCATGAGACGGTCGTCTCTTCAAACACCAAAATCTTAAAAAACATTCTTCTTCTCATCTCTTCAATCTTTTTTTTCAAGCAAACCATTTCAAACCAAAAATGCAGTAAATATTTCAAAGGGTTCCCGTGGAGTACCACTGACAAGTCGGGTGCTAAAAACCTTCCCGATTTGTAACCAATCCCCGTACCCATTCTCTGTTGGATTCTTTTAGCTTTTTAGCTTTTAAGATTCTTTATGGTTTTGTTCGTTCTTTTACCTTTTTCCTTGTGGAAATAAATAAAAGCGCGGTGGCGACTCTGTGTATATTGAGTTAAGTTAATCGATAACTTACACTCATGATTTTACCGCTACATATATATATATATATATATATATATATATATATATATATATATATATATATGTGTGTGTGTGTGTGTGTGTGTGTGTGTGTGTGTGTGTGTGTGTGTGTGTGCTCGCACGCGCGTGTTCTTGTGCGTGCGTGCGTGTGTGCGTGTGTGTGTCTTATTTAATGCTTCAAGATTGAAAGGATTCGGGCTAGAATCGTGTACGAAGCACTTTTTTATAGTATTTTAAGCACTCTCGATTTGTCTTAGAGTTTCGATGCAGGAATACACAGGAGAATTCAGTCTTATCGAATTTGCACAAGACAGATGAAAATTCGAATGTAGCAAAGAGTGTTGGAATTATAAATATTTTTCTGTGTTGATTTATGAATTCTAATGAGTATTATATAGGCCACCTGGTACAATTTCACAAGGTGACAACCCTTCGTGAATGTTAGGTAGCTATGCTTTGAATCATTATCCTTTGTGATTATACCAATGTTACCTCGCACATATTAATTAAGGTTCTTCGCCTACATATCTCGTCTAGCACTATTTATGGCCATGTGTTTTTCCTGTTTTCATGAATTTTTCATGAGAGAAACTCCAACTCTCACTTTGAGACGGCACCATCTCGAAATTCATATAGGTGAAGTTCATTTTGTATCCATTTCCTTGTAATGCATATCCTTGATATGGAACTTCATTAAGAGTTTCAAAATTCAACCCTCGATATATAATAGTTAACATTATCGCAAAATGTTATGCAATCATCCAAATTAATGACTTGTTATTACCCATTGAATCTTAGGTTAAGATTTATTAACTTCAGATTGGGTTGCTATCATTGTTGGAACCATTATTCAAGGAGTTTCAACACCAGTCCTCTTAAGGTAGTCTTCACTAAGTCTCTAGATAGTGGCTTAGTAAATGGATCTGCTACGTTATAGCTAGTTTGAATATATGTCAGTGAAATGATCACATCCTTAGCTAATGATATCACAATGTATCACAATGTATCAACACTTTTGAAACGTTGTCCTTAGCTAATGATACCATTAGGAATGTCGTTTTAACATCCCTTTGGTAAACAATAAGATTATTCAAGGAAGATAGTGCAAACAATATTCTAATTGTTGTAGTTCTTGCTACTGGAGCATATGTGTCAAAGTAATCGACACCTTCCTTTTGTCTAAATCCTTTTGCTACTAATCTAGCCTTATAGGTGTCTAATATACCATTACTATGATACTTCTTTCTAAACACCCACTTGCATCCGATGGGTTTTGATCCTTTAGGAAAGTCGACAAGTTTCCAAGTGTGATTTGACATAATTGAATCCATTTCATATTTGATAGCATCTTTCCAGAAAGAAGCATCCTTTGAAGCTACTGCTTCTTTATAGGTTTTAGGATCATCTCTATTTGAAGAATAATAGGAATTTTATGAACATCATTCTTGCAATTTCCTTCAACTAGATAAAAGGAAATAAGTTGAGAATCGATTCTATTAGGTCCTAGAGCCTTAGATTTTCATGGTCTTTTGCTTATTCTAGGCTCGGGTTGTGTTTCAACCATCTGTGGAGATTCTTCGTTACGAGATTCGTTATTCGTGGGATTCTCAAGTTCTTTATCCTTTGTGATAATATTTTCAAAGAATTTCACATCTCTGGATTTAACAATTACATTAGACTCTAGATTTAAAAGTCTATATGTCTTACTATTTGAAGCATATCCTATGAAAGCACACCTGATCCCTCGAAGACCTAGTTTAGTTCTTTTGGGGTCCATATTTTTGTAGTATGCTACACAACCCCATACTCTAAAATAACCAATATTTGGTGATCTTCCTTTCCATATTTTGTATGGAGAAATTCCTGTTGTTTTTAAAGGAATTATGTTCATTATATGACATGCAGACAACAATGTTTCACCCTACAAATTAAATCGCAATTGAGAATGCATTATCATAGAATTTATCATTTCCTGATAAGTTCGATTTTTCTTTCGGCCAATCCATTTTGTTGTGGTGTACTAGGTGCTGAACATTCATGTATAATGCCATATTCTTCACAATATGTATTAAATTCAGTAGAAAAATACTCACCGCTTCTATCGCTTCTAAGTACTTTTATTCTTTTTTTAATTGATTTTCCACTTCCTCTTTATAGACCTTAAAGCATTAAATGTATCATCTTTGTGCTTTAAAAGATATACATGTGTAAATCTAGAGCAATCATCAATAAATGTTATGAAATAATGATTTCCCCCACGGGTCATCATGCTGTTAAATTCACATAAATTTGAATGCACAAGATCAAGTACGTTTGATTTCCTTTCAACGCTTTTGAAAGGTTTCTTGATCATTTTAGATTTAACACATATTTCGCATTTTTCAAAATCATAAATATTGCATGGGATCATTCAGGATTTAATAAGTCTATTCATAGTATTAATGTCAATGTGTGCTAATCTAGAGTGCCATAAGGAAGTAGACTCAATCATATAAGCGGAATTTGAAATTTTATTAATCATATCATCATTTGTATAGAGTTTGATCATTTCTTCTGAGGAATATCCTTTTCCTACAAATATACTATTACGGGTCAATATCAGTTTGCCCGATTCATACACAGATTTAATTCCTGGTTTTCCCAACAAGTCCCCACTAACTAGGTTCCTATTCATTTCTGGGAAATGAAGTACATTAACTAGAGTAACTTTCTTTCCGGATGTAAAGTTGAGTTCGACGGATCCTTTTTCTATGACTTTGGATCGGACTTCATTTCCCATCTGAACTTCATGTCTGTCAATGACTTTAGAGTATGTTTTAAATGTTGCTTTGTCATATGCTACATGCACGGTTGCACATGTATCGTACCACCAACCTTGTACCTTGCCTTTGATTGCCATGATTTCACTTACAGTAGCGATTATGTCTTCATCAACATAGACGACATTTACCTCCTTTTTATTTCCGCATGTGTAACATCCGTTAGTTGCAGCCTTTGCTCCGCAAGAATGTTTGAACCTTTTATGTTCCTTCTTTGGACCAGGATGGTTTTTCATCCCGTCATGTTTTCTCTTTCCATTTGTTGTAACAACATTGGCTTTAGAAAACCCAACGGACTCATATTTTTCTCTATACTTCATCTCCTCCTCGATTCGAAGGTGTTTCTGAAGTTTCTCCAACGAGAGATCCTCAGATTTATGCAGCAATTTCTTTATGTATCCTTTCCACGAAGGTGACAATTTAGCAATAATTGCACCGACTTGAAAAGCTTCAGGAATATCAATCTTTACCACCTTGATTTTGTTCACTAGAACTTGCAACTCATGTACTTGTGCAAGAATAGGCTTAGAATCCAACATTTTAAAATCAAAGTATTTAGATATTAAGAACTTTTTTGTACCTTCTTCTTCAGCCTTGAATTTGAATTCCAATGCTTTCCAGATCTCTTTTGCAGATGTAGTGTCGGTGTATAAATCGTAGAGATGATCAGATAATGTGTTCAGAATATGTCCATGGCAGAGACATTCATCTTACATTCGTTTCTTGCGTTCCTCTTTCACTTCATCGGTGTCGTCTTCAGTTGGTTATGAAATTGGTTCCAATTCAGGATCTAAGACATAATGTATTTTCAAAGCAGTCAAGAGAAATGTCATCTTGTCTTGCCAGCGGATGTAATTTGTTCCATCGAAACGATCCAACTTGACAAGGTCCTGGTTCATCACCTTGATGCTTGAAACTGAAGCGTCGGTGGCCATGATTTGAGATATTATAAGATTATTAGTTAACGCTTCAAGATTGAAAGGATCCAGGATGGAATCGTGTACGAAGCACTTTCCTTATAGTATTTCAAGCACTCTCGATTTGTCTTAGAGTTTCAATGCAGGAATACCCAGGATAATTCAGCCTTATCGAATTTGCACAAGACACATGAAAAGTATTGGAATTGTAAAAAATTTTACATGTTGATTTCTGAATTCTAATGAGTATTATATTGGCCACTTGGTACAGTTTCACAAGGTGGAGACCTTTCGTGAAACAATTCTATTTACCAAAAGTTGTCATGTTTGGCCAACAACAACCTTCCAAGAGTTGCATGTTTTCATATTGCAACATTTCACGAAAAGTTGCAAATTCCGAACTCACTTGTCCACTTATTGTCATTTTTGAACATCTATAAAGTAATTAATCTTATTAATTACAACAATATATATATATATATATATATATATATATATATATATATATATATATATATATATATATATATATATATATATTGAGTTTGTCAAGTTTTAAAACAAACTATTGAAAAAATTAAGGCTTGGATCGTTCTAAAGTGTATCATATATTTATTTTTATATTTTTATATAAGATTTCAATAGTTTGGTTGATATGTTAACACAATTATAATTAATATATTTTATGATAAAATTTTCTTCTCAAACAATAAAATATTGAGATATAATTTCTAGATGCGTCACATTTTAATTTTTTATTTCTTTAAAATATCATTTATTCTCTCGATTGTAATGGAGGACACTGTTGGATAAATTTTCGAAATATTAAATTGATAAATATTAATGATTTAATTAATTTTATGAATTATTTGTTAAATTATCATTAACAAATATGGCAAAAAGTTGCAACTATTTGGAATCAAACAAGAGACCTTATAGTGATTGAGTGTGTGTTCATAAGGTGCCACCACTAGACTAACACAACCTTTCATGAAAATATTTGTTATTATTGATATATAGTGATTCATGAATGATCATGTTAAATTATTGAAATATTGTGTCTCATCACCAATTGGTACAAATTTTTCTATAAATAGAGATACTTGTTAGGAATAAATAAAACATACATAAAAAATCACTTGTTTCAAGTGTCAAAAATTATATCTAAGTCATTCTTTTATTTTTCTAATGCACAAGAATAAATGAGAGAACTTTATTCTGTAAAATATCGTTGATCGATATGCTTAATGTGAATATGTGATTCATGTTAAGGTTTCCAAAGTATCCTGAAGGGGATTCGCCGGTTAACTCATTTGCATTCAATTTACCTAAATTGGTGGGGGTGAATCGAACCTAAAGCTTAGTGTACACACACGCTTTGGAATTTATTGTGTACATGTTTCATCACAACATCTTCATCTTCTTCATAATTCAAGTTTTGTAGCATACCCCAAACACAATATCTAACAATCTTTAGGTTCGATCTATGATTTTTTGTGATTAATTTATGGTTGCAACTTTGATGGAGAAATGAATTCATGCTTTCTTATTCATAACTATGTTGAAGAGTACATAATAATTCTATTAAATTAATACATATTCGTATAATGTTTTAAATCCATGTATAGTATTATATGATGAAAATAATGTGTATTAATGTTAATTTTAACATGTGATATTAAATTTATACATGCATGATTTATAAACTATTCAAAAATGTGAAAGGAAAAAATGATAAATATGTTTAGTTTATGTTATAAACTTGAATGTAAAATGTATGTTAAATATTTTTTTTATTGCAAGTTATTTGTTTTAATTAATAATACATTAATTTTGGATAAAAAATGATCTGGTGAAAAAAATCATGAATTTGAATGTATGGTGCATGTATTGGTAACATAAAATGATGTAAATAAAATTTTGAAAATATCAAGAACATGGTTAAATTGTATAATTTTATTTATGCAATAATTTATTATATTTTAAATGATTTATCTCATATTATATGTGTATCATAAAATGAAAATATTATTTCTTGTTCATCTTGATATTAAAAGTAATTTGGATCATTTTAGATGATCGTAAGTTGACAAATATTTATGGAGAAAGATTATAGACAATATTAATAAAGTGAATTAATTGTTTTTTTTTGTACTCTCAATTTTATTTGTATATATATATATATATATATATATATATATATATATATATATATATATATATATATATATATATATATATATATATATATATATATATATATATATATATATATATATATATATATATATATATATATATATATATATATATATATATATATATATATGTCATAAACATGAAACATTAACTTTACATAGGATTTACTATGCATGTGTTAGATATGTAAGAAAATTGTTAATTTTAAAAGAATAGATATAAATTCTATGATGTTGTATTTATATGGAGTTTATGAATTAAATGTTTGAACTCACTTCATGAAATAAAAGTTATTCATGACAAATTTATATGAACATATGGTTGTCAATTGTTACAAAATGCATTAAATATATTTTGGATATATTTAAGTGGAAGTAAAACTTCAAATTAAAAAGGTTAGCACATAAAATAAGTGTAAATGACAAAATGAATGACACAAGTGTCATGATGATATAATTTATCGAAACTATCAAGAATATATAATATATGATGTGTACAATAATTGTACTAATATAACAAAAGTGTCATGGTTTGATGATAAATGATAAATACTATCAAGAGTACATAAAGTAATCATATACATGATTAGTTGAAAAATTGAATATTTGAAATTTATTAAAGTTTGGAAAAATCATGCAATTCTTTGATGAAATGATTGACAAAGATATGATGTCTTTGGATATAATTGAATACAATGAAGACATCATTAGAGATGTGGAACAGACTCATATCTAATTAATCATCGATAGTGGAAACTCAACTCATACTTGATTAACATTGAGTCTTGAGTTCAATGAAAAAAGTACACTATTAGAGTGATTGAAGTATTTAATGATAGATACATCTCAATGGGTAAAAGTACTTGGACCATAAGAAAAAACATGGTAGGTTGAGGTTTTCCTCTTAATAGACATATAACATATATTTGTTGGAATGCATAATTATGGGTGCATTTCTGATATAGTCTACCTATATGAGAATAAAGTGGTGCTGCTTCATAGAGTTCAAAGGCTTGACTCTTAAATTCTCATGAAAATGATGTGCTATATACAAGGTCTTATTAAATGTGTCGTATTAATAATTCGATCAATGGTACCGGAATTTTATGTGTGAGTTATGCATGCTTGTTCTAATGAATAATTAGTTCAAAACTTGTCTACCAATCTATTCGGGGATGAGTGAAAACTTAGCTTACTAAATAATGGTTCAAATCGTAAGAAACCTATCTGAAACCAAGAAATTTCCTGAATAATGGATTAGATATATTTTAAAAATGGTGAGGGATTATTGGATAAATTTCCAAAATATTAAATTGATAAATATTAATGATTTAATTCATTTTTTGAATTATTTGTTAAATTATCATTAACGAATATGACCAAAAGTTGCAACTATTTGGAATCAAATAAGAGACCTTATAGTGATTGTGTGTGTGTGTGTTCATAAGGTGTCACCACTAGATTAACACAATTTTTCATGAAAAGATTTGTTATTATTGATATATAGTGGTTCGTGAATGATCATATTAAATCATTGAAATATTGTGTCTCCTCGCTAATTGGTACAAGTTTTTTTATAAATAGAGATATTTGTTAGGAATAAATAAAACATACATAAAAAATCACTTGTTTCAAGTGCCAAAAAATTATATCTAAGTCATTCTTTGGTTTTTCTAGTGCACAAGAATAAATGAGAGAACTTTATTTTGCAAAATATCGTTGATCAATATGTTTAATGTGAATATGTGATTCATGTTAAGGTTTCCAAAGTATCCTGAAGAGGGATTCGCCGGTTAACCCATTTGCATCCAATTTGCCTAAATTGATGGGGGAGAATCGAACCTAAAACTTAGTGTAAACACACGCTTTGAAATTTATTATGTGCACCTTTCATCATAAAATCTTCATCTTCTTCATATTCAAGTTTTGGAGCAGACCCCCAACACAAGATCTAACAAACATAGGCACTATGCCATAAAATACCTTAGACAACGTTTTTTTTGCCATTAGACAACGCTTAAAAGTGATGTCTAAAGTGGCGATGCTAAAAGATTAGACAACGCTTTTGTTAATGTCAAAAGTGATGTCTAAAACGGGGTAAATTTATTTAAAAAGTGTTGTCTAAAGTACCATTAGACATCGTTTTTTTCCTTTTTGTAGTATACCTTAGACAACGCTTTTGACATTTTTTTTGTATACGTTAGACAACGCTTTTTGTGAAAGTGCTTTCTAAACCCCACCTTAAACAACGCTTTTAGTGTAAAGCGTTGTCTAAGGTATACAATTTTTTTTAAATAAATTACTTAAAAAGCATTGTCTATTTTATACGGTTTATATGCACCTGTTTTAAACCACAATTTTCACCAGGTTTTCAACCACAATTTGCACCTGTTTTTCAACCACATTTTGCAGAAAAATATCATAAATTTGAGCTTTAAACCAGTCCAATTTTTCCTATTTAAACGTACCAATTTATGCACCAATTTATATATACAAAACAATTGGCAATTCAAACCAATATATACACACCAATTTATATATACAAATAATTTCATCCAACAAAATGTTTGCTTCAAATCTACATATTACTTATACTTTTCATACAACAAATTTTTGCTTCAAATCTACATATCACTTATACTTTGCGCAATCTATCTTCTACTTTGCACATATAACCTGAAACAACACAAAAATATTGTAATTCAATTAAAACAAGACATAAACAATGTCTATAGTTACAAAGTTACACATACTCAAAAATTCTCATCAATTAAAGTAAGAGTACAATATACATTATAAAACTCCGAGCTCCATAATGAATTGACACCAATCCTCTTTAATTTCATCCAAATGATCTCTTGAGTAATACGCACACTTGAATTCATCAAAGTACTACATAATAATATAACATAGTTTGATTTAGTTTCAACTATTTAATTATATGAGAAATATGTGTTAAATATTAAAATAACTCATTAGTAAGAAATACATACATCGGATGAAATCTCTATTCGATCCAAAAAAAGAGTTTCTCTCATAAAGCTCAACATGAAATATCTGCAATCTATATAATTACGTTGCCGATGACACTACACATGAAAAGAAAGTATGGATAAATCCTAAGTTTTATCAAGTATCATCACAAATATAATAAAAAATGTGATAATTAATATACCTCAACTCTTATCCATGTAATGTTGGTGGCTCTCCTCTTTGGTACTTGGATATCTCGTTGTGCTCAAAAAGCTTGTATAATGTTAATAAAATATAAATGAATATTTAGAACAATTCACATAAATAAATAAATAAATATACACATGAATATTTAGAACAATCTCACTTACATGTCAATCATATTCTTCATATCCGGGTATGTTGTCCAATCATTTCCTAACGAATCCAGATAATACACAAATTCTATGATAGGATTAATTGCGACCAACAACCAATGTCCATTCTAAGATTAAACAAATGTTAGATGGAAACTTTCTACACGACGTCAAAATACAAAAAAAAAGTTATAATAGATGAATTTAGAATGAAAATCTAACCCAATATTAAACGGTAAAAAGAACAACTTTTTCGTATCTTTGTTGGCCATAAAGAGGTTGCGTACATACACCATGACCTCATCTGGTTTATTTATGATTAAAGATAAGTTGACAGACGCGGGGCTTAAGAATGCAAATCTTGGCTCCAATCCATGTGGGCGCATCACTTTGTCATACAGAAACCTTAAATAAAAACATCATTAACATTAGACTATTCATTTGAAACATAACGTAAATAAGTTGTTCAATTAATATAACAAAGTAGATCGGATATACCTCACATATGTATTGATAACACTAACGCCTAATTCTTCATGACGAAAAACTTGCTCAAATTCATCATTACCAATTGATTATTCATATTCAAAGCCATAAATACATTCCTCCATAGGTATAAGACGAATACCTCCGTTCGGAATATCTGTCAATTCTAGAAACGTCTGAAGGCATGAACTATACTTGGAGGTAGGTTTTTTTCTAGCCGCGGTCTTCTTAGCAACAACCTTTTTTTTGGTATGGAAACGTTGCTAATCTCTTTACCATGAAGCTATATATCATATAATTAGTTAGATGAAGTATAAGATCACGAATTTAACATTTTCCATACATAAATATCATATAATTGTGATGTACCTCTTTTTTGAAACAACAGGCTCGGTATGTTGCGGAATCAAGTATCATCACAAATATAATAAAAAAAGTGATAATTAATATACCTCAACTCTTATCCATGTAATATTGGTGGCTATCCTCTTTGATACTTGGATATCTCGTTGTGCTCGAAAAACTTGTATAATGTTAATAAAATATAAATGAATATTTAGAACAATTCACATAAATAAATAAATAAATATACACATGAATATTTAGAACAATCTCACTTACGTATCAATGATATTCTTCATATCCGGGTATGTTGTCCAATCATTTCCTAACGAATCCAGATAATACACAAATTCTATGATAGGATTAATTGTAACCAACAACCAATGTCCATAGTAAGATTAAACAAATGTTAGATGGAAACTTTCTACACGACGTCAAAATACAAAAAAAAATTATAATAGATGAATTTAGAATGAAAATCTAACCCAATATTAAACGGTAAAAAGAACAACTTTTTCGTATCTTTGTTGGCCATAAAGAGGTTGCGTACATACACCATGACCTCATCTGGTTTATTTATGATTAAAGATAAGTTGACAGACGCGGGGCTTAAGAATGCAAATCTTGGCTCCAATCCATGTGGGCGCATCACTTTGTCATACAGAAACCTTAAATAAAAACATCATTAACATTAGACTATTCATTTGAAACATAACGTAAATAAGTTGTTCAATTAATATAACAAAGTAGATCGGATATACCTCACATATGTATTGATAACACTAACGCCTAATTCTTCATGACGAAAAACTTGCTCAAATTCATCATTACCAATTGATTTTTCATATTCAAAGCCATAAATACATTCCTCCATAGGTATAAGACAAATACCTCCGTTCGGAATATCTGTCAATTCTAGAAACGTCTGAAGGCATGAACTATACTTGGAGGTAGGTTTTTTTCTAGCCGCGGTCTTCTTAGCAACAACCTTTTAATTGGTATGGAAACGTTGCTAATCTCTTTACCATGAAGCTATATATCATATAATTAGTTAGATGAAGTATAAGATCACGAATTTAACATTTTCCATACATAAATATCATATAATTGTGATGTACCTCATTTTTTGAAACAACAGGCTCGTATGCTGCGGAATCAAGTATCATCACAAATATAATAAAAAATGTGATAATTAATATACCTCAACTCTTATCCATGTAATGTTGGTGTCTCTCCTCTTTGGTACTTGGATATCTCGTTGTGCTCGAAAAGCTTGTATAATGTTAATAAAATATAAATGAATATTTAGAACAATTCACATAAATAAATAAATAAATATACACATGAATATTTAGAACAATCTCACTTACGTATCAATCATATTCTTCAGATCCGGGTATGTTGTCCAATCATTTCCTAACGAATCTAGATAATACACAAATTCTATGATAGGATTAATTGCGACCAACAACCAATGTACATAGTAAGATTAAACAAATGTTAGATGGAAACTTTCTACACGACGTCAAAATACAAAAAAAAAAGTTATAATAGATGAATTTAGAATGAAAATCTAACCCAATATTAAACGGTAAAAAGAACAACTTTTTCGTATCTTTGTTGGCCATAAAGAGGTTGCGTACATACACCATGACCTCATCTGGTTTATTTATGATTAAAGATAAGTTGACAGACGCGGGGCTTAAGAATTCAAATCTTGGCTCCAATCCATGTGGGCGCATCACTTTGTCATACATAAACCTTAAATTAAAACATCATTAACATTAGACTATTCATTTGAAACATAACGTAAATAAGTTGTTTAATTAATATAATAAAGTAGATCGGATATACCTCACATATGTATTGATAACACTGACGCCTAATTCTTCATGACGAAAAACTTGCTCAAATTCATCATTACCAATTGATTGTTCATATTCAAAGCCATAAATACCTTCCTCCATAGGAATAAGACGAATACCTCCGTTCAAAATATCTGTCAATTCTAGAAACGTCTGAAGGCACGACCTATACTTGGAGGTAGGTTTTTTTTCTAGGCGCGGTCTTCTTAGCAACAACCTTTTTTTTTGTATGAAAATGTTGCTAATCTCTTTACCATGAAGCTATATATCACATAATTAGTTAGATGAAGTATAAGATCATGAATTTAACATTTTTCATGCATAAATATCATATAATTGTGATGTACCTCTTTTTTTTAAACAACAGACTCTGTATTCTGCATAATCCCCTTATCTTTTGCTTTGGATCTTGTTGGAGTCTAATTAACATTACCATGTAAAAAATGTACGTAAAATGCGCGTAAAAACTTTGAATCTACACATTAAGGTTAACAAAGGTTCATAATGGTTTTAAGCATATCTCATATCATAAGCTAATGAGGCTTGACGACCATGCAACAAACAAACCTATTGCTTCTCCTACCAATGTTGCATCTGAAACATCGTCATGATATGGTAATAATGCATTCATCTCTAAAGCAATATCAACCGAGAATTTCAAACATCCAGTAGGAAGAGGGTTAGTGTGAAGTCATTCTCCCAAAGTGTTATACATCCATCTCATATAAGTTGGTCCACATAGTCGTGTCTCTTTCACAAGTTGAACAACTAGATGTACCATTATGTCAAAAAAAGAGGGAGGAAAATACATTTCAAGCTCACACAAGGTAATAACTATCTCTTTTTGTAGTGTTGGTAAGATCTCGGGATCGATCACCTTACTACAAATTGACCTAAAGAAAAAACACAATTTAGTTATGGCACTTCTTACTTTTTCTGGAAAAAATAGAACGTATACCTATTGGTAGAAAATATTCCATTATAACATGGTAATTATGTGTCTTTAAACTCTTCAACTTGAGGTTTTTCATAGAGCCATCAATATTAAGTTGTGCAGACTCTCATATAAGTTACTATACCAAAATCGAATTCCAACAAAGAAATATGATATCATTAAGTGCTCAAATAACAACTCAAATAAATATAAATAATTTTCAAATCATTTCACAATCTTATTGAACCATAATCCTACATATTGTGGTTTAACAACATTCAACAAACAACTAAAGCAACATGTTATTACTATATACTTATACTCCAAGCTAAATATCAGTTAGTTAAACAGTTTGAAAACTAACATCACAAAGATTAAGAAAACTAACATCACAAAGATGCTACAATGTTAAGAAAACCATTTGTGACTACTATACTCAACTTTACCAAGATTTGAAAACTAATATTTGAAAACTAACATCACAAAGATTAAGAAAACCAACATCTTATAGACCCATAACACATTTTTATACACCAGATGCTACAATATACACACCAACATTAAGAAAACCAATCTTTGAAAACTAATCTTTGAAAACTAACATCTAATTGACCCATAACACATTTGTACACACCAGATGCTACAATGCTATAAGTTTTGAAAACTAATCTTTGAAAACTAACATCGCAAAGATTAAGAAAACCAACATCTTAATTGAAAAATGAAAACCTAATGGAAACAGAGATTGCAGTGCTTGCCCTAACGGAAAAAGAAGAATCTTACCGAAACCGAGACGGTGAGTACGATGAGTACGGTGGAGGAAGGACGACGGAAAGCTGTAACCGAGACGGTGGCGATAGCTGGTTCGTTAGATCGTTCGCAGGTTGTTCGTAGTCGCAGAGAGGGAAAGAAAAGATATGAAAAAGAATACTGACTATTCTAATATTTTAATTTAATTAGACCTTAGACAGCGGTTTTGAGAAAAGCGCAGACTAATATAGCCCTTTAAAAGCGCTTTTGAAAAGCGCTGACTGATGTCAACCTTAGACAGTGCTTTTGAGATTAAAAGCGCTTTTGAAAAGCGCTGACTAATGTCAACCTTAGACAGCGCTTTTGAGATTTTTTTTTTTAATTTATAAGAGCTTAGACAACGTTTTTGAGAAAAGTGATGTCTAATATATTCCTTTAAAAGTGCTTTCAGAAAGCGTTGGCTAATGTTTACCTTAGACAACGCTTTTCCAAAAGCGTTGTCTAAGGTAGGACTTTTAGCAGCGCTTTTACTATTTTTCGTGAACAATTTCCGTGTTTTATTTTTTATTTAACTTATAACAGCACTTTTGTAATAAAACATTGTCTAAGGTGCGCTATTAAAAATCTTTTTGGCTTAGTGAGGGGAAAACTAATTTAGGAGAAATGCTTCGAATCACAACAACTGTGTTTATATTTTTCTTTCTGTAAAAATGAAGTCGTTCTTTTTATTTTATTTTATATTTAAAAATTAAATTATCTATTTCTTCAATTATACTACTAATACTCAAATTTACCTATAAAAGCATTCGTTCATTAAGTTTGCACTAAACATAACACCTTTACAGCCGCTCAAAACTCGTAATCATCATTCTTTGGGATGATCTACAAAACAGAAAAATTTTCAAGTTTTTTTTAATAGTTAAGAAATCTTTCAAGGTTGTGTATTGTTATTCTTACATATTCACATCGGAGAAACTAATTTTACCAACCTTGAACAAAACATTATTGTTGTTGTTTTCACCTCTTGCAAGACTATTGTTATATTTTGGAATTACTTTCCAATGTTGTCAGTTAAAAAAAACATTCTATAATTTGTTGCTTTCATTAACTGACAATATTAAAAAATTTATTCCTAATCATATTGATAATATACTGAAAGCAATAATGTTGTTTCATAAAACATTTTCAAAAATTTGTTTTAATATAATTATTTGTTTTAATATAGCAACACACAAATAAATTGGAAAAAAAACAATACATGTTTCTTTCAATTTTTTCTATTCACCATTTTATTTTAAAATTGAAGTAATCATTACCTCGGATTTAGCCTTCGAGAAAAAATCTTTATTTTTTATTTAAAAAATAAATAACCTATTACTTTGGTGTTATTAAAGAACCAATGGGAAAAGTAACACAATTTTTTGTCTATAAATGAATGTTGTCCTTTTATAAAGCAATAACACCCAATATATTTTCAAAACATCAATCCACAAGAAACCCTTGGAACTATGTTGTGAAACTCTAAAACATTTGGATTGTGAAACTTAAAGAAGTTTGGAAATAATCTTTGGGATATATTACAAGAGAAAAAAATTTTTTGGTGCAAAGTTTGTCTTCTTACATAATCTCTTATATTGTAACGGAAAAATTATTTTATTTATTTAACCTTTTATTTTATTTTATATGAGAAACAAATGTATACATAAATAATTGAGAATAAACTGAATTAAAAAACAATTGAACTTGAAAAATAATGTGTATGCAATAAAAATCCAGCATTTGTTCTTCTTTGGGATTCAATGAAACAAAGATCAAATGATCTTCACCAAGATTAACGGTGATGACGATGAATCAAGTTTAGAATTTGTCAAAAATTAATACTTATAAATTGCAATAAAAACAATGTAAAATAAGAATATATAATATATATATATATATATATATATATATATATATATATATATATATATATATATATATATATATTTATTTATTTATTTATTTATTTTATTTTTAATATGAATATGCAATTTTTGTGGATCAAATCCATTATCAATTTCACCTTTTTCTCGGTTGCAGATAAACAAAGGGAAAAGTAGCAACTTTTTAAAACACCCTTCATTGTTGATCAAAAAATAAAGTAATAATTATTTCCCAAACTAAATAAAATAGATTATTCGTAGTAATGTAACCTATTTAGAAGTCTATTTTATTTAAACAAATTTAAATTATAAATTTGATATATCTTTGAAAAGACTAGCAAGATAAAAGTCAAATGAAACTAATAGTATCTTTAAAATGATTTATTTTAATTTATCTAATTAGACTATATTTTGCGAGACTATTTATATGTGAAAATTTATGAAAACATCACATGTTATTATTGCCCATAAGCTATTTTCAACATTTTTTTTTCTTAAATTCTCTAATTTTTTTAAGTTTTATTTGGATATTTATTTTGTCATTTTATAAACCATGAATAATATAATATTTCAATTATAATTAATAATAGTACATTTAAATATGTTAAAAGAAAGTAGAATAATAAGTTTAAGTTATTGAAAATCATAGTAAATTTATAATTTACTTTAAACTATAAAATATAATATTAAGAATAAAAATAAAAAATAAATTCATTTTTTTAATGTTTTTTATGTACATGAATTGGTGTAAATTATGATTGCAATTGTTTGATAAAATTGAAGTAATTCAATATAATTCTAACAAACCTAACATCATATAAATTGTTAGGTGCTTAGAAATAAAAATATTCCTAATAAAATTCATATGATTTGTGACAAATTCCATATTTTATAATGGTATATGATCAGAAGATATTAAAAAAAAATAAATAAATAAAAAACAAAAAAACAAAAAAAAAAACTCATTAGTTGATGAATGAACATAATTGAAGATTTGGAAATTGACTTTTGTGGATGTAGCACCTCTCTTGCTTGGAGTAAAGTGCATATTATTCATATGGTAAGTAATTATTGTGATTTTGTGTTAATTGGATTAAGCGAATGGAATGGCTACACATAGTTGGGTAATGTGTTTTCAATCTAATCATCCGAATGAATCTTAAAGACACTTTGTTAACGTTTTGGTCAAAGATCACATCAACCCCTACCACCATGTCAAAAACAAAAGGATAAGACAACTATGAGGGTCCATTTCCTTTTCAATTGATAGGTAAGTTGGTCAAGACTTAAATCTTGATAGTCTATATTTCTTAAATTTTTAAATTCTAACTTAGTTAATAGTTAGGCTGATTTATAATTAAACCAAAGCCAATGGGTAAGAAATGTATTAGAGAAGGAGAACATACACAAAAAGAGAGGATTAGGTCAAAACCAGATTAAGTATGATATTTATAATAAAAATTCCTTTACCGATTTTTCAAAAAGTATATTCTAATTTTGTCATGTACATGATCAAACCAATTTTTTTTAATAGGGGAATCATATATATAGTAATTAGTTTGTCTGCACAAATATTCACTTTCCTGAAGATGTGAGACACAATGAAATGCGTAGAAAGAGTCAGCTTTTGACTTTCCTGCTAACGAGATTTTAACTCTGAGGGAATAATAGAAGTATTAGAAAATGTTTGCACAACAAAAAAACTGTCTGATTTGAGCGAAAAATGAGTCAAATTGTTTTTCACAGCGAGTTCAACAGCCAATATCATAGCACCAATAAACTCAAAAGTGTTTGTATCACCTTACCCAATGAAGTTAGAAAAACTTCCAAAATGGTATTCCTTTGAGTTTCGAAAAATTCTCTCACAAGATGCAATAGACATAGTGTCAGCCGCCATACCATAAGAACTACCTTTGATCCAACCTACATGATGAGGATGCCATAAGATTTCTTTGATACTCGTATTTTTCTAATTTTTAACTCTTTGCTCAGTTTTGTTTTGTATTGTTGTGAATTCTAAAAGTTGAAGATTTGAAGTAAAAATAGTGTGATGTTTCAAGTGATCGCGGAGAGAAAATTGAATTTTTACCAAACTCATTTACTTTAATTTAAAGTAAATATAGTCTTTTTAGTAATATCTTAGATCAAAATCAGGGGCGTTACATTAAGTGATTTCTTTGATCGATTTGATGTTGATGAAAGAAGTTTTGAGTGCATTGAATATTTTGAAAGAATGTGAGTTGATAGAGTTTGAGTATTTTGACAAGTGAGGAATAGAAAGGGTCTGTCGTGTTTTTGATTAAACATCGTCCAGAGTTGCATCTTCTTATGTTACATAAAGATGTATTTCCGTATTTTTTTTGCATTGCCTTAGGGCTTGACTCAGGAGCATATGTGTTTGAGGTGCATCCGAATATGTATCTCCAGATTCTATGAGTAATTTATTTTCATGAGGGTGTGGTAGCAATTCTTAGGGTGCCTTAAGCAATTCCCTAAGGTAATGTTTGGATCAGGCAATTAAGAATTTTTAGGTAATTCAAAATTTTAAGAAATTCAAATGATTCAATTGTAATTCATTTATTTTTTATTTTATTTTGTTTGGATAGACTATTAAAATGATTCATTGTTAAATTTTTGAGGTTATTTTCATAAATTTCCAATTAATTTAACCGAATTTAAAATATGAAAAAGAGAGACCAATTTGAAAATTTTGAATTTGAAAAGACCAATATATAAAATTTCAAAATTATCAGGCACTTATTTGCAATTTTTATAAAATACGAGATACATCTTACAAAATTTGAAAAATTAGCAATAAACAATTTAACATTCGTATATTCGTATTATATATAGTGAATGAACACTTTCAAATTCTTCACTTTTTGATGTTATTTAAAATTCCTTAAATTTAAATTGAATCAAATACTTCAAAAATTTATATCATTTTAACAATTCTCCATATTTTTTATTCAAACAATTGATTTTGGTCAATTCATTTTAAATTCCCTCAAAAAATTGTTTTCCTTCATTAAGATGTTTCATCCAAATACACTATAGAGTGTGTTTGAATGAGGTAATTGAATTTTTTTTTAAATAATTCAAAATTCTAAGCAATTCAAATAATTCAATTGAAATTCATTCATTTTTAAATTCTTTTGTTTGGATAGAGTAGTAAAATGATTCATTATTATATATTTGGGGTCATTTTATTAAATTTTAAAATGGTTTGTTCATATTAAAAGTATGAAAATAGAGATCAATTTGCAAAATTTGAAATTTGAATGGGCCAATTTTAAAGGGACTTTTCGCAATTTTTTTGAAAATTTTGGGTGATGAATTCAAAATTTTAATAAAATAAGAGGACTGATCTCACCTGATCAGAAGGGCCTTCCAGTGACTTGATGTAATGACCAGAGAATGGGAGGAGAAAGGGGGGTGTACCTGCAAGGCACTCCAATGCTTAAGTGAGAAGAGGTACAGTGTAGTATGGTTAATTGAGAATGAGTGAGAATACTTGACCCTTTACTGAAAAATGGTATTTATAATGTGCCCCCAGCGCTGGGCCAAGGTCCCTCTATGGGCTTAGATCAGCTAGGCCCAAGGAGGAACTGCCAAGGAACGCGTGAGAAGCGTGAAGACCTAGCTAAAAGGTCTGATCCTTGGTCCAACCGCCTCTATCTTTCAGGAGATAATAAAGGGCAGTTGGGTGACGTGGTAAGTGAGCTGGCGGACATGCTCTTTGCCCGTCCTTAATGGATTCCCGTCGCATAAGCAACTGGTTTGACCAAGAGGGGCCAATGCTCGATTATATGGGCCTCTGCTCGACCTGTTGGGTCGTGACCTTAGGTATTCTTGAGGCCCAGTCCAGAACAGGAGCCCCCCAAGTCGAGTCTCCGAGTCGGAGCGATGGCTTGTAATACAGTCGGGCGCAAGCGTCAAGGGCAAAGTAGCGGGCATATGGTCGGGTCAACATGATGTTTACAGAGTTGACTGTGGTGTCCTCTTCCGTCGGGCACGTGATGCTCCAATGGTGTCGAGGATGAAAGTCCTCGACGGGTATGTAATTTGTTGCAGGGAGTCGAGGACGCCTTACGGGGTCGAGGACGTTTCGTAGAGTCGGGGAGGCGTATAGTTGCCCGACGTCGTTCCAAATTCTTTATGGATTGACGTGTTTCAGCATTAATGGTGTGTCGCTTCGTTTAATGTGCAAACGGTGGCGTAGGCAGTAGGCAATGATGACCTAACGCGTCAATCCACACGCCTGTGACTATAAAAGGAGGTTGAGTGGTTTCATTTCAACTTTTTCACTCAGACGTTCACCGGAAGCTCTGAAGAAATTTCTTATCTCCGCCCGTCTCACCACCTGAACCACCGTTGCTGCCCGAGCGCCGCCGTTTCTTTTTAACTGTCACTATGTCAGGTACTATTTTTTGCCTTCTAATCCTCTATTTTCCATGTTTTTCTGTGTTTAATAGCTATGAGTGCTTGTTTTATCCGTATAGAATGGGTATATTTAACTTAGAAACGGTTAAATAGGTTGTAAATGTGAAAAATAGAGTTAGGGTTGGACTGTCTCGGGCAAAAATTTCATGTGTAAATGAATGTACCGGGCAAAAATTTCATAAGCATGTATGAAATTTTTGCCCGGGGCAAAAGAACATTCACGTGCATATGACTGCTGCGAGCATGTGTGGAATTTCCCAACTGGGCCTGGTGGCAGTGGGTAGAATCTGCGTCGGTGTCGCTTCGCGGACCAGGGTTTCATTTGCCCGCGAAGGTCGCCCCTACGCTTTTTCACTTGACCTGCGGTGGAAGGGTGGATTTGATACGATGTCGAATTCACTCTCTCTGTCTGCGTTTCAGGTGCAACTGGGCGTCTTCGACAAAGAGGAGAAGAAACTGAACTGCGGCCCGTGGATGCGGATATCGCGCGCTTATCTATCGAGGAAGGAAATTCCAGGGGTGGCACCAAACACGTCTCCTCATCCGGGCAAAATGACCTCTCTTGGGTTGCGAACGAACCCTTGGACGAGGAATCTTACTTTTGCGACGAGTCAACCCACGCTTATGTCGTGGTGGAAAATCGAAGTCGTGAGGATCCTGAGAACTGGCAGTGTCGGGCTCCCAAAGAGGCGGATCAGATATGTCACTGTTTCCCGGGGAAGCAATTCCCCATGTACGAGTTCGCTTTCCGAGAGGCGGGGGTTAGGCTGCCCTTCAACTCCTTCCAGATGTCTATCTTCAAATGGCTTCGGCTGGCGCCGTCGCAGTTACACCCTAATGCCATTGCTTTCATGCGGGCGTATGAGCTGGTCTGCCGCTTCCTCGGTATTGGGTGTACTCGGGCCCTCTTCTTCCACATTTTCCATCTCCAGTGGTCTGGTCTTCGGGGGTGTCATAGTTGGGTCTCCTTCAAGCAGTCGGTGAGACTGTTCAAGACGTACGTGGATTCTGCCTGTCACTTCAAAGGGCGATGGTATGTAGTGAGGCCGATCACCCGTGCCGTCCTGCATTCTCTTTATTACTACAAGCGAGATGCGGACGGGGAAGAGAAGCTCATGTCAAAGATACCGTTGAGGTGGCAGCCCGACCACTTCGACCTCTCCACCAGCCATTACCGGGTCAAGTTCTCGAGCCTAGGTGTCGAGGATAGGCTCTCTTACAAGAGACTGGTGGAGTACGTGCAGAGTTTCAATCTGGTGGTCTGGGTTGACCGAAAGGGTGTGCCTTATCTTGATAAGGCCGGGATGCCGCTCTGCGAGCCTTGTCTTATTAATACCAAGGCTTTGCTCGAGTGTAATACCGAGGACCAAGCCATGGAGTTATTGAGTAAGTGTTTCTTTTAATTCTTATGCTGTTTTGTTTTATGTTTTCACCCACTGATGTTTGTGTCTCCGTTTTGTAGGTGTTATGCCCTCTGCTCGCGACCGGGTTCTTAAGCTGGCTAACCAGGCAGGTGCTCCGGACAAGGTCCCAAAAAAGAAGAAAAATACCGCTCCTCGTGTCCAGGAGGTAGCTGGTGACTCAGGGGCTGGGACCTCGAACACAGTGAGTTCAGTGCTCTCTTCCCCTCCGCGTGCCTCTATGATCGACATCCCGGACAGTCCGCCTCCATCAACCTCCCCTCTCCACAAGCGGAAGCGCCCGGATGGGACACTCTCCAGGTCAACTTTAGCGGGGAGCGGCAGTCCGGGTGGCCCTGGAAGTTATTTACTGCCCCCTGCTACATAGAGCAGGATTTTTTCAAGACTGAGGACGCCATTGATGTGCCAGCGCTCGAGGCGAAGGCTATTCTGAACCGGGAGGCTGGTGTCTGGCGCAAAGAATTGGCTAAGGATCTGGTCGCTATCATCAGGGTGATGGAAACAGCCATGGTTCTAACCGACACCTCTGTGTCCACGGCCTCTTTGGAGGATGCCCTTCTGCAGGTCCGGTCTGAAAAAGACAAGTTGTCCAAGGACCTGTCGGATTACAAGGAGGAGCATCAGCTACAGGAGGGGCTGAAGAAAGAGCTTGACAAAGTAAAGGGGGAGCGGGACGTGCTGAAGGCGGAGAAGGTGAGCCTGGAGGAGCAAGCCGCGGAGCACAAGAAGATGGCCGAGGAAAATGCTGCACTCTGTGCTCGTCTTTCTCTGCTCGAGGATAACGTCCGTCCCCTGGCTGACGAGAGTGAAGAGGAGTTGGCTCTCCGTTCCCGGGGTGAGTTGGTAGGACACATTCGTTCACTCAACCAGGACCTGGTAGCTGTGTTCAAAGAGGGTTTTGACAACGCTGTCGAGCAGCTGAGGGTACTGAACCCTGAGTTGACTACGGAGGGGTCAACCCATAATTATTGTGTCCAGGATGGGGAGATCGTGTGCCCTTTCGAAGCTGAGGCGGAGCTGGGGGAAGATGAAGGAGAGGAAAATGTGGAAGAGTAACTCCGGGCGGAGACTTATATTTTTAATTTGTTTTATTTGTATGGCCTGAGTGCCTGGTTTATATGGCCTGCGTGCCTAGTTTGTACGAATATTGGCCTTCGGGCATACTTGTCTTTTTCTTTGGCCGTCAATGAATGAATATTTTGTTTTTAACTGTTCACCTTGCCCGGTTTTTATTTAGTACGTATCTTGCATTTTTATGAACTGTTTTATGCTTGACCATGTTTGTCTCGTCGGTTTAGGGAACCGACGAGGTAGCGGGCGTTGTGCCCGTCTAAGATCGAAGCCGAGTTCGTGGTATGGAACTCTTGCCCCGGGGCTTGGGCTTTCCCATCGCGAGCTGGGTGCCCTGCCGATCTTGGTACTGCGACGTTGGGGCTCGATCGAGGTCCCAACTGTCGGGGAGGGTTGTGTTCGCTGGAGGGGGCGTGTTCGTCCCCGTGTCGCGTGGTTCCTCCCTGTAGTTTTGGAGGTGAAGAGCATGGTCGTACCTCCCATGTCTCCCCGTGACATATTCAGCTGTAATATTGTCTAAGTTTCTCTGCATTCCATGGTCGAGCAAGTTCTTCGCCTTGTAGGTTTTCTAGATAGTAGGCTCCGTTGCTCGTCTTGTCGCGGACGCGGTAGGGGCCTTCCCAGTTGGCAGCCAGTTTACCCTCTCTTGGGTTTTTTTGGTTTCTTCTGAGGACCAGGCTGCCTACCTGGAATTCTCTTTTTATGACCTTCGCGTCGTGGCGCAAGGCTATTTTTTGTTTGAGGGATATTTCTCTAAGGGCTGCTTCGGAGCGGATCTCGTCGACGAGGTCCAGCTCGGCTCTAAGTGCCTCGTCGTTCATTTCCTCGTCTAGGGGTTCCTCTATGCGTCTCGTCGGTTCCCGTATTTCTACTAGAATGACTGCTTCGGTGTCGTATGTTAGTCGGAATGGGGTTTCCTCGGTTGTGGAGTGAGGTATCATGCGGTAAGCCCACAGGACGCTATGTAATTCCTCGACCCACGCTCTTTTCGCCTCGCCGAGTCTGCGTTTTAGTCCGCGCAGGATTACCTTGTTGGCTGCTTCTGCTTGCCCATTGGTTTGAGGGTGCTCGACAGATGTGAAATGTTGTTTAGTACCTAAGCCAACCACGAAGTCTTGGAATCCTCCGTCCGTGAATTGTGTCTCGTTGTCCGTGATGAGGACCTGGGGCACGCCGAATCGGGCGAGGATATTTCGTTTGTAGAATCGAAGAATGTTTTGTGCTGTTATTTTAGGCAGCTCCTCTGCTTCGATCCATTTGGTAAAATAATCTACCCCTACGATGAGGTATTTATTCTGGTATGATCCGGTTACGAAGGGTCTGAGGATGTTCATGCCCCACCATGCGAAGGGCCAAGGAGAGGAGAGTGTTTTTAGTTCGTTCGGGGGTGCGAGGTGCATGTCGGCGTGTCGTTGACATTTGTCACATTTTTTGACGTGTTCCTTGGAGTCGTGTTGCATAGTCGGCCAATAATAGCCTGCTCGAAGAGCCTTTCATGCGAGTGACCGTCCGCCGGGATGTTGGGCGTTGATTCCTTGGTGCATTTCCCCCAATATGTCGGGAACTTTCTCTTCTTCGACGCATTTGAGTAATGGGATGGAAAATCCCCTATGGTAGAGTTTCCCTTCGAGGAGAACGTACGAGCACGCCATACGTTTGGTGACGGCCGCCTCTTTAGGGTCAGCGGGGAGTTCTCCCTTCGTGAGGTAATTATAGATGGGCGTCATCCAACAATGAGTATCCCCGATCACGTTAACCTCAAGTGGAGGAGGTGGCTTTTTGATACTAGGTCGAGGAAGGATTTCTTGGATTACTGATTTGTTTCCGCCCTTCTTTCTCGTGCTAGCTAGCTTCGACAAAATGTCTTCCCGTGTGTTGTGCTCGCAAGGCACGTGTTGAACTTCCCACTTCTCGAATTTTGCGAGTCTTTCCTTGACTAAAGCTAAGTACTCGATAAGGTTGTCGTTCTTGGTCTGGTACTCTCCCCGTACTTGTGATGCCACGAGTTGGGAGTCTGTTGATATTTTTACTTCCTTTGCTCCTAGGTCTTCGGCCAATCTCAGACCGACGATGAAAGCCTCGTATTCGGCTTGGTTGTTTGATGTCGGGAAAGCCAGTGCTAACGAGACCTCAATCAGGATCTCGTCCTCATTCTCGAGGATGATTCCGGCTCCGCTGCCCGTCGTACTGGAGGCGCCGTCGACGAAGATCGTCCATTTATGGGCGCCGTCCGTCGGTGTCGGGTTGTGGGTCATCTCTGCGACAAAGTTGGCCAGGGCTTGAGCCTACAGGGCCTTCCTGTTCTCATATTGTATATCGAATTCTGAAAGTTCCAGCGACCATTTTAGCATTCTGCCGGCCATATCTGGTCGCCCGAGGAGTTGTTTGATTGGTTGATCGGTTCTCACCTTGACCGTATGGGCGAGGAAGTAGTAACGTAGCCTCTTTGCTGCATTTATGAGGGTCAGGGCAACCTTTTCGATTTGTTGGTATCTGAGTTCGGGGCCTTGGAGCGCTTTGCTCGTGAAATAGATGGGTTTTTGTCCTTCCTCACTTTCCCTTATTAGGACGGCACTGACGGCCTCGGTTGCCACGGACAGATACAGGTATAAGGTCTCTCTTTCCAACGGTCGTGATAGGACCGGGGGCTCGGAGATGACCTTCTTCAAATGGAGTAGTGCCTGTTCACATTCGTCGGTCCATTCGAAGCTAGCCTCTTTACGAAGGAGTCTGAAGAATGGTAATGCGTGCTGGGCAGATTTGGCGATGAAACGGGAGAGTGAGGTGAGCACCCCGTTGAGGGATTGGATGGATTTTTTGGTTTTCGGGGTCGGAAATTCCGAAAATGCTCGGCATTTGTCGGGTTTGGCCTCGATTCCCCTCTCAGTGAGGTAGAAACCTAGGAATTTTCCTGCCCGAACGCCGAACGTGCATTTTTCAGGGTTAAACCTCATTTTGCACTGTCTCGCCTGCTCGAATACTTTGTAGAGGTGTCGAGCATGGTCGGTCTCCTCGTGTGATTTGATGATCATGTCGTCCATGTATACCTCGAGCATATCCCATATCTCTCCCCTGAAGACTTTGTTCATCATGCGCTGGTATGTGGCCCCGACGTTCTTGAGTCCGAAGGGCATTCCGTTGTAGTAGTAATTGTCGGTCGGGGTCATGAACGCCGTGTGTCTCTTGTCCGTGTCCGACATAGGTGTCGCTCCCGATAAATGGGACATAACCCAGATAAAGGTACAGACGCGAACGGTCGGCGAGAGGGACAATGAGAACACACAGCCGTGAACTCACTGGAGATGAAAAGAGTCGCCAGCTAGGCATTTTTATCCCGGAGGAAAGGTAATGCTGCATAGACCTAGAAAAAGATATGGATAAGACGGTTGCGAACCAGAGAGACTGAGAAAGGGGGTTGGTTACAACCTGGGAAGGTATTAGCACCCAGATTGTCCGCCGTACTCGACGGGATCCACGCTTGAAAGATTTGTGTTTTAAAGGGGTAGTGTCAGCGCAATCTGTGTATAAAAGAGCTGGAAAAAGATGTACAGGTGTCTGTGTAAAAGAAGTGAAGTGTAATATATATATATAGTGTCGGTGTAAGGAAAGAGTATGCTCATGATCATGAGGCTAAAAGAATGAAACTGGAAGGAGGGGGAATATTCAGAGACTTTTGTTCGATAACTGTTAAGTTATGCCTACGTATCCTCTCGTGCAATGAGGAAGTCAGAACACCGTAGTTCGACCCAAAGAGACTGAAAGATGAATTGACTTGTGAACTGCTTACTTGTCTATGCTCAAGTGTATGACCTGTCTGGCTCAGGTGCAAACTGTCTTGCATTAGACGGAAGAAGCGAGTTCTCGTTTGTGAGTGAAGATGATGAGAAAAGAATCCTGAAGGAGACGATTATTGTTTGTTTTTGTATTTTCAGTCTTTTATTGCTTTTTGAAGTTTGTCATAAGTTAATGAGCTTAAGCCTAAACCGATGGATTTAGTAAACTCATCACATCCTCCCTCTGATTAGGGGTAATGAGAATACCTTAAGTGTGAAGTCAGCTTCTCACGCTTAATCACCTTTGATGTAGGATTAAGATCATTAACCTACTTGTGATTATTTAGATGTTTTTTGATGTTTTTGTTTAGTGTTAAGTAATGAGGTTAAGCCATAATCAGGGATTTAACAGACTCATTACACCATCCTAATAGAAGGATAATAGATGAGAATGTTTAAGTTGAGGAAAGCTCCTCAACTTAATCCATGATTAGGGATTAAACTCATGACAAAACAAGCCTTTGATTAAGTGGATTTTATTTAATGATGTGATGATGAAGTGAATTTTATGGTTTGTAAGACAACTTGAGGGGGACTTGTCCATTAACACTAGGGTTAGTCCTTCTTAACCAATTAAGGAAGAATTAGAACCCTAATGCAAGGCCCAAGTTACAAGTGTGAAGTCTTGATACTTATTAAGTGGATTGATTAAGAGATTTAAAAACATTAAGGGTTTAACACTTAGGATTAAAGTTATACACTCCATCCTAATAGAAGGATGCAGGCATAAGCTTAATCACAAAGCCTTAAAGCCTTTAGGGTTTAGTCCCTGATTATGAGAAGAGAAGACTCAAAGAAGACACAAAGGTAAAACTAAGAGGGGAGACTAATCAAAACCCTAATCATTGTCATGCTTGGTTGTTCCTAAGGTTTGTGAGGTTTTCAGGAAGAAGATCTTCAATGGAACCACCAGGAAGCAGATGAAAGGATCAAGAGAAGCAAAGCAACTTGCTTCATTCAAGAAGTCAAGTCACTTGAAGAAAGAAAGTGGGAGGAACAAGAATGAGCAAGCTCAATCTCAAACACATATAGAAATGCAGCAATGGATGCAAGAGAGATGAAAAGAAAAGTTATGAGAAGTGAAGGCAAATTCACTTCTCAAGTCACTTACCACCTGAAATGTCAGAAAAGGAAATGCAATGCAATGAAAAATGAGATGAAATGATATGATGCTAAACAAAACCAGAAGCATGTTGATGATGATAATGATGCTATAAGATGATATGAACATGAGGTAGCACATGGAAATGTTTATACAAGTTCATGAATGCAAATGAAGCAAGTCAAGGAGCATGAACTTACATGAAAAGTTATGAAACATACATGGCAAACAAAATGGAAAATGCAAGATGCAATGATCAAACATGCTTTCTATATGTCTTAAGATGTCAAATGAATCAAATGGATGCTTGAAATGTCATGGCAAGTCATGTTATGCAAGAGAATGCAAGAAGGATGCAAATGGAAGCCCACATTAGGGTTTATGAATCAAACATCAAACACAAACCAAAAACAGAAGCAAGTCCTAGGATAAAAAAAATGGAAAATACCACTCAAAGAAACCCTAACCCTATACTAAACCAAGGTCCAAAGGGGAGGTCTCAACTCTTAACCAATCTCAAGTTATGAATTTTACAAGTTATTAGGGTTTTTAGGGCTCCTAAACAAAAGAAATGCCAAACAAATTGAAAATGAGGAATCAAATCATGGCCATTTAATCCTAGAAACTACATGCTAAACACAATGCAATGCAAGAAGAATCAATGTCCAACTCCTCATGAATAGGCAGAAATGATTTTTTGAACTTAGGATCAAAATGATGCACAAAAAAAAAGATTTAATTCAATGGAAAATTCTCAAAATGCATCAAGATCAAAAAAGAAATTTGGTTTGAAGGTTGGACAATGTTTCTAAATGTCTTAGAACATTTCATGAATTTTTTGGTGATTTTTAAATACCTAAAAGTATTTTTAATAAATTAATTTTCATTAATCAATTAAAAATAATCTTTTAAATATTTAAAAATACTTTTTTAATGATAAAAATAAAAACAAAGATATTTTTGTGTCATAAAAATTAATAAAACTTATGAGAAAAAGTTTCATAATTTTTACACATTTTTTACTATTTTAAATAAATTATGCAAGTTAAATGAAAAAGAAAATGAAAATAAATTAAATAAAAGGAAAGTCAAATGAGTGGAGGGCCAGGATGAGCTCTGGGTTTGAATTGGTTGACCAGCGCGCATCTGGACGGCTGGGGTTGCATCTGAGTTAATCCCAATTAATTAAATAAATAATGAAGATTAGGGCTAAGCAAAGTGATCTGGGCCTTTCATTCGCGCGGGGAGTCAACTAGGTCAACCAATCCAACGCCCAGAATTCAAATGGAAATTAATTACAGGATTAGGGCACAAATGACTTTCAGGTGGCCGGAGAGGACTTCCGGTCGTCTTCTCCGGCCAGCATCCCCCCTGAGAATCCCCAAAACCCTAAAAACCTAACTAAAACGAAATCTAAAAACTGGGAAATGATCCCCACTCACTCACGAACCAGAACCCCTAATCAAAACAAATTTATATTTCCTAACAAGGCTGAATCGAAGCAAACAACAATTAGGTCAACTGAGTTTCAGAGATCAATTAAACTCTCATTTCATCACCATTCCAAAAACTAAAAGCATATTCATGATCAGGAAGACATGTAGAACAAGTTTAGAACTTAAAAATCCATTTCTGGAAAAAAAGTTCTTGAGCTACCTGAGATTCGAAGCTTTCACTCCAGCAACTTTCAGACCCCTTTTCCTTGTGCAATCCACTCCTTAGGACCTCTTGATGATGTTTGAATGCTCAGGAGAAATTTATATTGGCTGGATGAAGAGTTTGAGTAACTTCTGCTCAAACTCAGTTGAACATGGCAATGATGATTCTGGCTATTTCTGGCAAGGGTGAAAGGTTGTTTATGGTCCTGATGATGAGTAGAGAAGGTTTATGGAGTTTGTTTTGATGTTTGTGAGCTGTGGAGAGAGTTTCGAATGAAACTGCAGGTTGGAGTGAAAATGGTGCAGTGAGGTTACAGCTTGTTTCAGGCCTGGTTCTTGGCTGGTTTCTTCTCAATGAGTCATGGTGAGATGCTTGATGAAAATGATTTGGATGTTTTTTGGCTGGGCAGAGAGATTCGAAGCAATTTGCAAAATGGGGTGAGTTTGTATATGTGATTGTGTGAAGTGTTTCAGCCTTGCTTGATGTATGAAATGTCTTGCTCTTGGATAGTATATTTTAATCCTATAGGTCAGATGATTTGACATGGCCTGTGGTGATTGGTAAGTTTGCTTTTGCTCAAAGTCCACCTTTTGTGTAAGAGAAGTATGGCTTGGTTCTAGGCTAGTACAAGGCATGGGCTGGCGCAGCAAGGGTGAGGGGAAAGGCTAGCCAAAGTCAGCATCCAATGTTGCAAGTTGTAAGAAGAGTGATCATGAGTTTTGCAAGTTGTTGCCCTTTGATTCACATGTGACTTTCTCATTCCATAAGCCATGAAACATGAGGATTTTTGATTCAATTCTGACTTTTAGGTCACATAGAATGTTTATGTCATGGTTTGAAGTGAATTAGAAGTTACAAATGGCATTGGTGCATGATTTTGCAAAATTCACATTTGGTGCACATCTTGAAAATCAATGATTTTTGCCAACTTTGTCACACCATAACTTTTGATCCAAGAAGAATTTGATCATGTTCTTGTACTTTTTGAAAAGGGAAAGATGTAATATACAACTTTCATGACCAAAGTTTTTCCATTTGAAGCATTTTTGGACCAAGAATCAAGGCTTGAAAAATGACCTAAAATGAAGCATTCTTGAAAAAGTCAACTATGCCCAAAAAGTCAACACTTGCAAAAACTCCAAATTCTTGATTTTTGTGAACTTCAACCTTCTTCTATGATCAAATAAGGATCATATACACTCAACATGATGAAGATCACCCATTGGTTGGGTCATTGGGGGCCTCAGATGCCCTGATTTTACACTGACTTGTCCAGAAAGTCAACCCTTGATCAGATGACTTCCCCATGGAATTTCTTCATGAAACTTGATATGCATACTCCCTATACCATATAAAGACCAATGGAAACAAGAATGACCAAAAAATTTGGAGTTATGGCCTCTGAAACCAAAACCCTAATTTTAGGTCAACTGTGCAGTCTAGCCTGGCTCTGCTTCCATACCAAACCCAGTTCTTGTGATTCTTTAGAATTTTTGACTTTGAGAGGATGTAATATGATACTTGAACACATATGGATCCCTTTCAAGTGATTGGTTGCCTTTGGAGTGGCTCAAGGGGCTCTTGGATAGCTTAGGTCACAAACCCTAGGTGCAGATGACTTAGAAACTATGCAATGAACCAAAAATGAGATGTGAGATGATATGATTGTGTTTATGCATATGAGATGATCACAAGCCATGGTGTGAATGGGTGAGGGCAAATTTGGGGTGTTTACAGCTGCCCCTATTCAAACATGAGTTAGCTGTGCAGGATGTAAGCATCGGCTTAACAGGCAAACAAGATAACTTGTGGTTGAATACCAAAGACAATCCAAAATTTGCACTCACAAAAGGAAGAAGAAAAGGGATATAGATTGTAAAAGGAAAAAAAGTATATTGTAAAGTGTGGGCGACGGAGGACGACCGTCGAGCAGAGGACGACTGCTGGGTAAATAGCAATGACGGGGACGACCGACATGCTGAGAAAAGTGCGAAAAGTAAAGCAATGACGGGGACGGCCGACATGCTGGGGATAAAAGGTAAAGCCAAGTCGGGGACGGCCGACTGGCTGGGGAAAATAAGATATTATGATGGGGACGGCCATCAAGTAAAGCTGTAAGATTCTCTGGAGATTAATGAAAAAAATGATGGGGACGGCCATCGGGCTAAAAAAGTAAAGGGACCACGACGGGGACGGCCATCGGGCTAAACTGATGAAGGACGATCATCAGGAAAAGGAAAAGGGACCACGACGGGGACGTCCATCGGGCTAAACTGATGAAGGACGATCACCAGGAAAAGGAAAAGGGACCACGACGGGGACGGCCATCGGGTTAAAGAATAAATGAAATAAACAGATGATGAGGTACGGTCATCAAAGGTGAAGAACGATCACCTAGCAGGGGACGGCTGCTCTGTTGGGGATAAGATGAGGGACGGTCATCTAAGGTGAAGGACGATCACCTGGCAGGGTACGGCTGCCGAAAATATCGCGACATAGGACGAATGTCGGATAAAAGGTCAATGATGGGGACGGCCATCGGACGAGCATGATGAAGGACGATCATCAAGAGGTGGAGGACGACCACCCGGCAGGGTACGGCTGCCGAAAATATCGCGACACAGGACGAATTCCGGATAAAAGGTCAACGATGGGGACGGCCATCGGACGAGCATGATGAAGGACGATCATCAAGAGGTGGAGGACGACCACCTAGCAGGGGACGGCTTCTCTCAAGGTTTGTCATGACATAGGACGAATGCCAGATAACCAAAATCAACAATGGGAACGGCCATTGGATAAAATGATGAAGGACGATCATCAAAAGGTGGAGGACGACCACCTAGCAGGGGACGGCTGCTAAATATCCCGACATAGGACGAATGTCGGATAGAAGATCAACGATGGGGACGGCCATCGGATGAGCATGATGAAGGACGATCATCAAGAGGTGGAGGACGACCACCTAGCAGGGTACGGCTGCTCTCAGGGTTTATCATGACACAGGACGAATGTCAAAAAAGAAATTGCTTTGCTGGCGATTTACTGGGGAATATTAAACACGGACGAGTGTTTACATCCAAGAAACAAAAGGTATAAGTGTTTAGATGTTTGTGTATAGACTAAAGATGCGGACGAGCATCCTTAAGACTATGATACGGACGAGTATCGGGTAGAAACAAAAACTGACACATGTTCAAAGATGATGATACGGACGAGTATCAACTGGTTAACAGAGAACACGGATGAGTGTTGATTCTGAGGGGACCCTTCTGGGGAATAGTAGACACAGGCGAGTATCCATATTCAAGAAGACAAAAGTGTTTGACACAGTGTATGGATTAAAGATGCGGACGAGCATCCTTAAGACTATGATACGGACGAGTATCATGTAGAAACAAACACTAGACGCAATGTTCTGAGATGATGGTACGGACGAGTACCAACTGGTTAACAAAGAACAAGGACTATTGTCGAATCTGTGGGGATGTAAATGGTGTATACAAGATACGGACGAGTATCTGTATGAATATATATAGATGAGTGTTTATCTGCTGGGGAGAGTGACACGGACGAGTGTCAAGAGAAAAGTATAATAATATCAACAAATATATGGGTTGTGAAAGTGTGACTGTGCTGGGGATATGACACGGACGAGTGTCAAGAAAGTGTATATACAAGTATATGTGAGTGCAAAGAGGATGTCTTTGGCTTTCTGCTGGTGATTTGACACGGACGGGTGTCAGGAAGTGTCCGTAATACGGGTGGCTCTATTTGTAAAGAGTGTTCAGGTGACTTTACTGGGGAGTGATGACACGGACGGGTGTCAACTGGAAATATATACTAGTGTTTGTGATTTGTGAGGCAACTGCTTTTGCTGGGACTCTGGTGGGGATTTCTATACAATGACGATGAACGGTTATCATTCACAGGTGTTAATTCATATCGTGGCTCATGATTATGCTATATGTTTGATTTTTGCCGTAATGCTCCGTATTAGACGGAATGCTACGCTCTGAGGGGATAGTATGATGCAAATGCCATGATTATGCAAAGATATCAAACCGGGATTCGGATCCCGTTGCTGCGAAGATCTTTGATCGATCTGCTTGAAGCGGACATCCCAGCTGGGGAGTGAAATTATTGACAGATCTGATGAGATGCATCTGCTTGGGGATCTAGGTCACTGATTGACATATCCTTGTAATATAGGACCCAGCTGGGGTTTGTAGAAGCCTTCCGTACTCTGTTGTGACTCCTTCATGCGTTGCTCTTCTGAATAGAGGCTGAGGATTCTGTGGGGAGATGATTCCCTGACCTTGCATTCTGCCGAGGAAGAACGATTGGTAATACAGCTGGGGAATGTTGTTGGTAACTCAGCTGGGGAAAGTAATGAGGGGCAAACTCAGCTGGGGAGAAAGCACCTTGAGTGCTAAGACTGTTTGTTGATTTGCCAACTTGCTGGGATGTAACTTGCATGCCCCAGGTTGCGTTCTGGATACCTGCAATCCTGCAAAGATAAGGAAACGCACGAAAGGTCCCGAGGTATCCTTTACTGGATTCCGTCATAGGAGTTAAGCATTCTCAAGAGTAAGTATATTCCCTGCAAGCATGTGTTTCTATTTTTTTAGTGAAAAACATCTGTACTTATGCAATTAGTTTTAGAGACATCAGACATTCTTTGCAAACGAAATATGTACAAGACGAAACATGACTGAAAAATCTGTTTTTATTAATTCTTGTGCCCTGAATTGGCAAGATACAGTCAAGGAAACAAATCTCCTAAAATAAGGAGATTGTTACAAATTGAGAAACAAAGTGCTGGCGATGTTGACGACGCTTTCAAAGGAGCTTCCTCTTCTGCTATGACTCGTATGACAATGACGTTCTTCTCGCCTTGCTTTCTGAAGAAGGTTGATTCCGATTGAAGCTTGATTCCTCGAAGCTTACCAAGTTGTAAGTGATACAGACGAATTCAGAGTACAGTTGTTCGCTTATTCCCTTATTTTGCATGGATCGCCCTTTCGGGTTTTCAATCCATCGGGATACCCATTTTTGCCTGAGTTGTCCAATGCGGCTTTTCAACTCAGCGGGTGTACATTCTTTTGTTTATTTCCCCTTATTTTTGCCCGAGTCTTTTATTCTGTTTTTGACTCGCCGGGGTGCCCTGTTTTTGCCTGGACTCACATTCTGTTTTTATGTCCAGCGGGTCATTTTATGCGAAGTATTTTTTAACTGCATCTGAATTCACAGGGGACGGGAAATCTTTACCATCCATGGTGCTGAGCATCAGTGCTCCACCAGAGAAAACTTTCTTTACCACAAATGGTCCTTCATAGTTTGGAGTCCATTTGCCCCTGTGGTCTGTATGAGGAGGGAGGATTCTTTTCAGCACAAGATCTCCCACTTGGTACTCTCGGTGCCTGACTTTCTGATCGAAGGCTTTCTTCATTCTCTTCTGATACAACTGCCCATGACAGATTGCAGCCAATCTCTTCTCTTCAATCAGACTCAGTTGTTCGTATCGGGACCTAACCCACTCTGCTTCGTTCAGTTTAACATCCATCAGTACCCGTAAAGAGGGTAATTCAACTTCAACTGGTAGGACTGCTTCCATACCATACACAAGTTGATACGGTGTTGCCCCAGTGGATGTCCTGATTGACGTGCGATACCCATGCAAGGCAAACGGTAGCATCTCGTGCCAGTCTTTATAGGTGACTACCATCTTCTGCACAATCTTCTTGATATTCTTATTTGCTGCCTCAACAGCGCCGTTCATCTTTGGCCTGTAAGGAGAAGAATTGTGATGTTGGATCTTGAAGTCCCGGCACAGTTCTGCCATCATTTTATTGTTTAGATTGGAACCATTATCAGTAATGATTCGCTCGGGAACTCCATATCGACAGATGATATCTCTTTTCAGAAATCTGGCTACCACTTGCCTTGTGACATTGGCATAGGAAGCTGCTTCAACCCACTTGGTGAAATAGTCAATGGCGACCAGGATGAATCTGTGGCCATTTGAAGCAGTTGGCTCAATCTTGCCGATCATATCAATTCCCCACATGGCGAAGGGCCATGGTGAAGACATGATGTTCAAAGCATTGGGAGGTACATGCACTTTATCTGCATAAATCTGGCATTTGTGGCATATCCTGGCATAGGCACAACAGTCTGCATCCATTGTGATCCAATAATAGCCTGATCTTAACAACTTCTTAGCCATTGCATGTCCTCCAGCATGGGTACCAAAGGAGCCTTCGTGCACTTCATGCATCAATAAATCTGCTTCTGTCTTGTCAACACATCTGAGGAGTACCATATCAAAGTTCCTCTTGTATAAAGACCCATCAGCATTCAGGAAGAAACTACCAGCTAGCCTTCTTAATGTCTTCTTATCATTGGAAATTGCCCCAGGTGGGTATGTTTGATCCTCCAAGAAGCACTTAATGTCATGGAACCAAGGCTTATCATCTTTGACAACATCTGCTGCAAATACATATGCTGGCCTGTCGAGTCTGGACACTGAAATCTGAGGTACAAAGTTAGCAGCTTGAACTTTGATCATGGACGAAATGGTAGCAAGAGCATCTGCAAACTGATTCTCGTCCCGAGGGATATACTCAAGCTTGATTGTTGTGAAGAAAGTCAATAACCTCCTTGTATAATCCCTGTAAGGTATCAGATGATCCTGGTGGGTGTACCATTTTCCGTTGGTTTGATTGATTACCAAAGCCGAATCTCCGAATACGGTCAATGTCTTGATCCTGAGGTCAATGGCTTCCTCAAGACCCATAATGCAAGCTTCGTATTCAGCTTCGTTGTTAGTGCAGTTGAAAGTGAGTTTTGCCGAGAAAGGCATGTGAACTCACTTAGGTGTAATGAGTACTGCACCAACACCACGACCATTCATGTTAACAGCCCCATCAAACATCATAGTCCATTCTTCTTCCGGGTCGGGCCCTTCAGTGTGAATAGGCTCTTCATGATCTTTTGCTTTAATGAACATGATGTCTTCATCAGGGAAGTCAAATCTCATAGGCTGGTAATCATCAATGGGTTGCTCAGCAAGATATTCGGACAATACACTGCCCTTGATGGCTTTTTGAGAAGTGTACTGGATGTCGTATTCCGTGAGAATCATCTGCCATCTTGCAACCCGTCCGGTAAGAGCTGGCTTCTCAAATATGTACTTGACTGGGTCCATCTTTGAGATCAATAAAGTAGTGTGGGTCAACATATACTGCCTCAGTCGGCGAGCAGCCCACGCTAAAGCACAGCAAGTTTTCTCGAGCAGTTAATAACGTTGTTCACAGTCGGTAAACTTTTTGCTTAGGTAGTAAATTGCATACTCTTTTCGACCAGACTCGTCATGCTGGCCCAGCACACACCCCATCGACTCTTCTAATACTGTCAAGTACATTATCAGAGGTCTTCCTTCAACTGGAGGCATAAGGATTGGAGGTTCTTGCAGATACTCCTTGATCTTGTCAAAAGCCCTCTGGCAGTCTTCGTTCCACCTGACTGTCTGTTCTTTTCTTAGCAGCTTGAACAAGGGTTCACAGGTTGCTGTAAGGTGAGATATGAACCTCGAAATGTAGTTCAATCGACCCAAGAACCCTCGAACTTCTTTCTCAGTTTTCGGTGCAGGCATCTCTTGGATGGCTTTGACTTTATCAGGGTCAACCTCAATCCCTTTCTCGCTTACAATAAAACCCAGCAGCTTACCAGATCGCACCCCGAATGTGCATTTGTTGGGGTTCAACTTCAGTTGGTACTTCCTCAGACGTTTGAACAATTTGAGCAGATTTACCAGATGGTCTTCTTCAGTGAGGGACTTGGCAATCATATC
Organism: Lathyrus aphaca; assembly: GCA_963966055.1. Classification (NCBI taxonomy): domain Eukaryota; kingdom Viridiplantae; phylum Streptophyta; class Magnoliopsida; order Fabales; family Fabaceae; genus Lathyrus; species Lathyrus aphaca. The sequence goes on from OZ014524.1 coordinate 35,307,077, forward strand.
ATCCACATATCATTCTATTTCTTTATGAATCATATCGTGGAATAATGTTACCATAGCCCGTTGATATGTTGCACCAGCATTCTTCAGCCCAAATGGCATTACCTTGTAGCAGAACGTGCCCCAGGGTGTGATGAATGTTGTCTTCTCCATGTCTTCAGGTGACATCTTAATCTGATTATATCCTGAAAATCCGTCCATGAAGGAGAATACCGAGAACTGAGCCGTATTATCTACCAACACGTCAATGTGAGGTAACGGAAAATCATCCTTCGGGCTGGCTCTGTTCAGATCCCGGTAGTCAACACACATTCTTACTTTTCCGTCTTTCTTAGGCACAGGTACTATATTAGCAACCCACAGCGGGTAGCTAGTCACGGCAAGGAACCCGGCGTCCCATTGCTTTTGTACCTCTTCTTTGATTTTCATAGCCATGTCTGGACGAGTACGGCGCAGTTTCTGTTTAACCGGTGGGCATTCTTCCCTCAAAGGCAGCTTGTGCACGACAATATCGGTATCCAACCCTGGCATATCTTGGTAAGACCAAGCAAACACGTCCACATACTCCTGAAGCAAGTCAATCAGTTGTCTCTTCACTGAGTCTTGTAAGCAGGCCCCGATTTTAACTTCCTTCACATCTTCATCTGTACCAAGATTGATCACTTCAACCTCCTCCTGATGAGGAGTAATAACCTTTTCCTCTTGTCTTAACAACCTGGCTAGCTCTTCAGGAAGCTCATATTCTTCATCAACCCCTTCATCAGCTTGATTGATTGGATTGTCAAAGTCATACGAAGTCATAGTCGTGCTGTTGTCGGTGCTGTCTGGAAGGCACTCTCTGCAAGGGTTAAGTTTGTTCATTTTAGTGATCTGATTTTAGTCTTGCTTAGAAAAGTGAAATAAAGTTGTCATTTTGAAAACACCGCCATTTATTTTTTTGTACAAAAAGAAAAAAATGGAAAAACAGTGAACGAAAAGAAAAAGACTCGTTTGCAAAAAGATGTCTGATATTTCATTAATTAATCTTGTTTGCACAAAAAGTACAGATGGCCCTGATTACAAAATGAGTCTTGTCATCTTGGGCAAGATGCAAGACTTTGATGCATGCTTATAAAAATACAGGAAATAATAATTACTCTGCATGAGTAACTCTTATAATTTCCTGGGAAGACCAGTTCGAGATACTGCTCCCCGGGATCTTTGGACGAATCCAGCTTTCCAGGTTGCGTTCCTCTTCCAGCTCGTCTTCCAGGCAGTTGATAGCATCAGGGGTAAGCATCCCCCCACTCACAAAATTGGGCTCTTTCGCAGCCGCTGCTTGATCTTGTTGAGTTGGTTTGTAACCCAACCCAAATCTGTCTTCTTTCTTCTCCACCGGTAGTAGCTTGCCCCAGCCTTGGGCAGTTCCTTCCTCAACAACCTTCCGGGCTTATTGGTATGATGATATTGAAGTGCCAGGCACAGCAGATGTTTCATTCACATTCAAGGCTTCAAACCCCTGGCTCATTGTTTCATGGATCTCCCCATCCATCTCAATGTACTTATAGGTTGCCAGGTGGCTGACAAAAATGTCCTCTTCTCCACAGATTGTAACGATCTGACCCTCCCACTCATATTTTAACTTCTGGTGAAGGGTGGAGGTCACGGCGCCAGCGGCGTGAATCCATGGCCTACCCAATAAACAGCTGTAGACGGGCTGTATATCCATCACGTAGAAGATAGTTGTGAAAGTCTGCGGGCCAATCGTTACGGGTAACTCAATCTCTCCCAGAACCGATCTCTTTGAACCATCAAAGGCTCTTACCACCAGGTTGCTGGGTCTCAATGCCAATCCGTCATATTCTAGCTTCACCAGGGCCTTCTTGGGTAAGACATTGAGGGACGACCCCGTGTCTACCAGCACATGGGAAAGGACAGCACCTTTGCATTCCATGGTTATGTGCAAGGCTTTGTTGTGGTTGCGGCCTTCCGTTGTCAAATCAGTATTGGTGAACCCTAGTCCGTGACTAGCATTAACATTTCCCACTACTGCTTCCAGTTGATTGACAGTGATCTCTTCAGGCACGTAAGCTGCGTGCAAGACTTTGAGTAGTGCATTCCGATGGGCTTCGGAGCACATAAGCAATGATAGGATTGAGATCTTGGAAGGCGTCTGATGAAGCTGATCCACTATTTTATAATCACTCTTTTTGATGATTCGCATGAACTCATCAACCTCTTGATCAAAGGGTGTTTTCACAGCTTCTTTAACAACTTGCTCATCCTGCACCAAGCTCTTTCCTTTTGCCTTGGCAGCAGCTTCTGCTTCGGCAGTGGGTCTCTGGATTTGTGGAGCGAAAAGACGTCCGCTTCGAGTGAAGCCTCCGCCTCCTCCCACATTGTCAATTTGTGGTGCAGGGGTTGACGATTCAAAAGTGATTCTTTGTCCTTCACAGTACAGGTCAGAGCCGTAATGCCAGGGGATGGCATTACTACTTTCATAAGGTACTGGTCCAGGCACCGTGATAGTGACTGGACTGACTGCAACTGTTGAAGGAACTGTAATAGTCTGTGGATCGTAATAAATTGTCACTGGTGCCCTGATGGGAGCAGCACCTTCTGAGTTGTAGGCGGAGTTGTTTTCAGGATCGTAGAATATGGTGACAGTTGAGACATCTTCATGATTTGTTGCTGGTGTTGTAGGAGATAATGGTGGAAGAATGGATGTTGTTGTTGTAGGAGCTTCAAAATGGAGTGGTGCTGGAGTGGTAGAAGGAACATTCATTGATATCTGATCAGTTGAAACGACAGATGAAGTACTCGTTGATGAAACCGAAGAGTTGTCAGGAACAATAGTTGCTGCAGTTGTAGGAGGTCCTGAAACCGTTGCTGATGAGATTGCTGGATTTGTTGGAAATGATGTGGTGATCTGAAGCTGGCCACTCTGAATAAGGCCGTCTATGCCATTCCTCAAATTATCGCACCCATTTACAGAGATATTGCAGTAAGCACAACCCAACTCACACCCCGGAAACATTTGACATTCCAGGAGTTGAGCCTTGATTTCTACCAACGGTGTCCGGATCTGACCCACGCTGGTTATCAAATACGACGGTTTGTCTTCTTCAATAGCGTTAATTCTAGGACCACCGTGGTTTGGCATTGGGTTCTTATTTACATTGGGTGGTGGTGCGAAATTCAGAGCCTTGGAGTCTACCAGGTCTTGTACCTTCATATGCAGAGCTCTGCACTTTTCTGTACTGTGGCCAGGTGCGTTCGAATGAAAGGCACACCTAGCGTTGGAGTCATAATTCTTGGGTAGACTGTTGGGATCTGGAGGTGCCAGCGTCCTTAGCTCAACTAGGTTGAGTTTCAGGAGTTGTGGCAGCAGGGTAGCATATGGCATAGGGATCGGATCGATCACCCTATTAGCTTGAGATGGCCTCTGTTGGAATGGCCTTTGCTGACTGTTGTTGTTGGTGTTGCTGTTGTTGTAATTTCTTGGAGGATACTGATTTTGCTGATGGTACTGAGGTTGCGGCTGATAGTTTTGCTGCGGAGGTTGATAGACAGGTTGAGGATGAGCTGGAGCAGGAATGGTGACTGCTGCCACTGATCTGTGAACATATTGGGGCCTGCCCCTGTTGGTGTGGATGGCATTGGTCTCGCCAGATCTTCTCGGGCCTGCAAAAGGCTTTCTTGTACTACTGGACGAGCTTGCACCGTTGTCTGAGATCTTTCCCATTTTTAACAAGCTTTCAATTCTCTCCCCGGCTATGACAACATCTGCAAAGCTAGTGGAAGAGAAAGCAGCCAACCTGTCAATATAAGTTCCCTGAAGGGTATTCATGAACATATCTGCCATTTCCCGTTCAGACATAGGTGGCTGAACAGCAGCAGCCAATTGCCTCCATCTCTGGGCATATTCTCGGAAACTCTCCCTTGAAGACTGTGACATTCCCATTAGGAGGGTCCTGTTGGGTGCCATGTCTAAGTTATACTGATACTGTCTGATGAAGGCCTCTGCCAGGTCCTTCCAGCATCTAATAGTTGCCCTTGTCAAGTGAGAATACCATTCTCTTGACGCTCCAGTTAAGCTATCCTCGAAATAGAACATCCAGAGCTTCTCATCCATAGTATAGGCCTTCAGCCTTCCCAGAAATGACTGTAAATGAGTCCGGGGGCATGAAGTCCCGTTGTATTTTTCAAAGCAAGGAGGCTTGAACTTATGGGGGATCCTGACCCCGTCTACCAAGCCCATGTCCATGACATCGAAGCCCAAAGAGTTTTGAGATTCTAAGGACCTCAATTTCTCAGCTATCTCATCCAATCTTCTATCATAAGCTTCTTCCCCAGCGCCCATTACTGTGAATTGGTCCTCCTGAGGATCCTCTTGTAGTACCCTGGCTGCGGTGGCAGTCCCTTGAACATTTGCTGGAATATTGACCTCAGGATGGAGGTGTGGTCCAAATACCGGAGGGTTGACATGAGGTTGTACCCTTTCATTGTTACTGGTACCGGCAGTCCCTATATGTGGATCCTCTTGATTTTGCCTTTCCACCATGGCTCTCAATCTTTCCTGGCTCTGAGCCATGTTGTTCATAACTTCCATAAACTGAGTCATTTGATTCCTCATCTCTAGCCTTTCATTTGCCATTTGATTTCTGACCTCAGTAAGGTCCTGCTGCATCTGATCCATTTGAATTCCCGGAAGGTTGTTTCGGGTTGGATAACGGTGCGGACGGTTGAGGGGAAATACCTGACGCCTAGCAATAGTTCCTGAACATCACAACAGAGTTAGCAACAATAAACAAAAACCTACAAAACAAACAAATGGTTAGCATGCAATGCAGTATGCTTATTTGTTCTCAAGGTATCCGGTTTGGCATTCAGTTTTGACCCTTCCAGACCCTTGAAGATGCTGTTGTTGTTGCTTGAAGAAAACTCAGATGAAGCAAACTAACACAAATATATTACAGAAGGTGAAATAATACAACTTGTTCATTTTACAACACAAGCCCTCTAAGGGGTCAAAATACAGTACAAGAAAATAAAAGTACATGGAAAGAAAGCAACAACAAACAAATGGTCAAACACCAAGACCCAACTCATCCTCACGAACTTCCTTGAGAAGTGCTTCGGTCACAGGATCAGCCGGACGCTCCGTGAGATTCCTGATGAGGAGATTCCGGGTCGTAACAGCTGCTGCTTTGTGCTGAGTTTGTTCTTTGGACCTCTTCACCCCAGCTTTGATTTTCAGCTCTGATATCTCCCTCTGGGCTGCTGCCAGGGCCTCTTGCTGTTCTTTTGCACTAGCTTCCAGTTGCTCCATCTTGTCTTGAACTCTCTTGTCTTCCAGGGTACGAGCCTCGGTGATCCTGACCCACCGGGCTTGACTCTCCTTCAAATACAAGTCTGTTCTTGCTCTCTGGAACTGGGCTTCCTTGCAAGCATTCTTCAGAATTTGTTCTCCAGCCTTTGACTTTTTAATGTAATCCCCAGACTTCTCAATCTTAATCAGATGCTCTACTCTTAACTTCTCCAACCTCTCAATCTCCCTCATACCTTCACTCCTCTCCCGGAGGGTCTTCTGCAAAGCCTGGGTTAGCTTCTCATTCCTTTCTTTCAAGCTCTCAAACTCTTCCAAAATGATAGTGGCAGGGGGTGGTGCCGAAGATGACTCAGGCGTGTCTTCTATGGTAAATGGCATTCCAGAGAATTGGGCCCTGGCACGGGACCACTCATAATATTGTGCTGATGCCACATTGTTGCACTTCCCCAAAATGGTTATTCCCTTGGTTTGAACATTATCCCAGGCCCAAGCAGCCTGCCTAACAATAGTCAAATTAATCTTGTTCTCACAATAAAGAGTCTCAACCAAGTCCTGTGCCTTAGGAGTGTGGACCAGTGCATAGCCCAGTTGTCGTCTAAACAGCAGAGGGTTGTAATTGATACTACCCTTAACTCCTATCAAAGGCACATTGGGAAAATGCCCACAGCTGGTGATGACATCCCTGCCCTTGGTGCTTTGAGTGCACCATCTGATATCTGCTGAAGTTAGAGCAGTGAGTCTCTTAGCCCAGTTGCTCTGCTGATGAGGATTCAGAAATTCATCTGTCCTGGGTAGATGCTTGAGAAGCCAAGTGTGGAATAATGGAGCACAACACCTCACTAATCTTCCCCTCTGCCTTTCATTTCTCTGATGCACTGAGTAATAGAGATCCCCTAATAAAGTTGGTACTGGGTTCTTCAAGATGAATAGATGGATTGCATTCTTGCTGATGAATCGAGGCTCATCTGCAAACAATACAATTCCATATATGCTCAAGGCCAGTAAAGCACAAGCAACTTTCCACTCTCCTAGAGAAGCTTTCAGGGTAGCTTGAGAGATTAAGAAATCCAGATGAAAGCTAGGGATCCCAGCTTTAGAAGTCATATGCTGCTCAATCAGGACAGGTTCCAGATGCAGAGCCTTTGCTACTTCTCCATTGCTAGGAAAGACCATCTCTGAGTTGAAAGGGATTCCACCCTTGATAGGCAAACCAACCAATGATGAGTATTCTTCTAATAGAGGGCCCAACTGAAAGTCTTGGAAAGTGAAACATCTCAGTGGGGGATCATAGAACTGAATGCAGGTGTGGACCAGGCTTCTCTGTGATGGGTCCAGATCCATAACCATATCAAGTATATCTCCATAACTTTCCCTGAACAATGGTATGTGATCTGGAGTGATCAGGGTTTGAATCCTCCTGATGTCTGATAGCTCTGGCTGGAAAAAGTGATAGGTGATGTTGCTCTTTTTAGGAGCCATGATGCTGAGACTGAATAGAGACAGGTGCTGATGATAATACTGAAGAAGTGGGCCACTGACTGGCTGGTGCAGGTGATAACTGAAGCAGATAGCTGATGAAGACAAGTCAATACTGAAGATGGGGTCAAAACCAAAACCAAATGAAGATGGATACCCTGAAACAGAAATAAGCAAATGTCAATATGATGCAATGATTATGTATGCAAATGAAATGCAAGGGTCTGTGACTGAGCTGGATCTGATCAAAACTCTGATATAGGTCCAAGTGTGCTCAAGAATTCCAGATGAGGTCTATAAATCCAGTAACCAAGGTGGGGGACTCAAATAAAGAGCCACATGCCCAGGGTTTTAGAATCACAAGAACTGTCCCAAATTGGAGTATTCTTAAACAATCAAAGCAACAAGGTATTCTGAGGTCAAGGTACCTGCAAACCTGTAAACAGCCCAACCCCCTCACAGGTGGTGTTCTAGAACAAGGATCCTCAGACTTGGATCAGTTATGAGAAGTGTAAACACTTCTAACCCGGAGGTACAGTGTTTACAATAACCATAAAAGTTCCTCCTCTAATTCACCTCAGTTTCTGAAGGTCAATACTAAAGGTCATCCAGACTTAGCAGGCTTCCCAGATAGCCCTAGCATTGCAGGAAATCTGCAACACAGAGTTCTCAAGAAGAAACCCATATCTGAACCGTGTTTCCTATTCCCGCACCAGACCGAAATGGAATGGGAAAGAATATGATTCACTCTAGCCTAGGTGTCACTCAGGTCCCAGGTATAGGACCTTAACTCTCAATGAATCACCCACCCACCAAAATAAAGACCAGATCCAGCCAGCAGCATGACAGTATGATATATACAAAAGCAATAAAGAAAGCAGTAAAGCAACTGTACATAAAGCAAAAAATAAATACAAAAATACAAACACCAATAAGCACATAACACCCCAGTAAACACAAATCAATCAAGCGCTAGGAGGAACCCACAAAAAGAACCAGAGACTCTGGTTGCAATATAAGGCCTCCCCAGCAGAGTCGCCAAGCTGTCGCTCCCGATAAATGGGACATAACCCAGATAAAGGTACAGACGCGAACGGTCGGCGAGAGGGACAATGAGAACACACAGTCGTGAACTCACTGGAGATGAAAAGAGTCGCCATCTAGGCATTTTTATCCCGGAGGAAAGGTAATGCTGCATAGACCTAGAAAAAGATATGGATAAGACGGTTGCGAACCAGAGAGACTGAGAAAGGGGGTTGGTTACAACCTGGTGTCATACCCCAAATTTGTCCTACATGTACTATTTTATTTTACTGTCTAACCATCATTTCAAAAAAAAAAAATCCAAAAAATATGTATTATTTTTCTGTCTAACGAATATTCCAAAATCAAAAAATGCATTTATTTATTTTCAAAATTAAGAAATTTGAATTTTATTCTTTTTTAGTCTTTTATTTATATCTTTATTATTTAGTTTGTATTTTTAGCAAAAATATATAATACAAAAAAGGTCTATTGTTATTATTATTAGAAATATTTCTTCGTAATTCTATTTTCTATCTAAAAAATATACATTCTTTATTCTCAAAAAAGTTAATTTCTCACATCGTAGATTTCACTTTTTGTTACTATCAAAAAATATATAAAAAAAAACTCCTCTTTTCTTATTAGAAATTATTAGTTTTTAATTATTATTATTATTATTATTTTTTTTTTTATTATTATTATTTTTCTTATTGTTATTATTTCATATTGTTATTTGTTATTAGTTTAGTTTTATTCTTGTTATTATTATCATTATCATAAAATTTATCAAAAAAAAATAGAGAAAGAAAAGAGAAAGGTTGGAAATTGCCAAGGATACGGAGTATATATTTGTTAGTGCAATTTAACTAATGGATGTATACCCGCCCCAGCGGATGGACTTGTGTTTGTGTTATTATAAGGATTGGGGTTTGATTCCACCCCCCATCCTTTTTCAAAAAAGGTTTATTATTTTCAGTTTTTTCTATTTTTATTATTAGTAGTCATTATTATTACTATTATTATTATTATTATTATTATTATTCTAATTCCATTATTATTCTAATTCTTTTTTTCTTTCCATTATCAGTATTATTATCATTACTTTTATTTTTATGTTACCACTTTTTATTAATATGTTATATTATTATTATTATTTTTATTATTACATTTTCTTACCAATTTGTATTTTTATCATTACAAACAAACAACCTCTCTCTCTCTCGTTTATACAACCATCACAAAAAAATTTGTCACATGATTTCACAGCACATTACCACTTCTAACAAACTCTCAGCACCAATTTCACAATTTCCAGCCTGTCAAACCTTGCAACAATTCCACCCAGGAAACAGAAAGAATATTCTCAAAATCCCTTCCAATCTTTCTCTCTAATCTTGCCCATTTTATCCCTCACAATCTCTCTATAAAATAAACTTTCAACCATTTTCAATAAAAGAAAAAACTCTGCAAAAAAAAACTCATAAAATTTCCATCACCATTCCCACACAAACCTCATAACACAGTAAATGAAAATAAAGAAATAAATACATCACAATCATTTTTTTGTTTTTTGTATTCCTCTTTGTTTATCCAACAAAATCTCATCCATCACTCAGTCCCTAACCTTCACTTCATAACAAACCAAAATTCCAAATCGCTAGCCGAAAACTCGGAAATCACCACCATTGAAACTATGAGTAACACCAACCTTCAAATCCATGAAAACTGAAAAAACCTTCACCGCGAGACTGATCCAAATCAACGCCGCGGAACACTGTGAACAACCGTGTGGGAGCATTTGAGAGGCGGAGAGAGAGCCGAGAGGAGAGAAGAAAGAGCGACTTGATCCGCCGCTGAGAAATGAAGCCAAGGGTGGGTCTTCTTTTCTTCTGATTTGTTTCATTTATATGTGGTGTGTTTTTTTAAGCAGTTCTTGTTTTCTATTAATTGTTTTTTGAAGAAAAGTAAATGTATTTATTTTATGTTGTTATTTAGTTTGTACTGATTGGACTTTGGGTTTGTTAAACAGCCACCATCCCTGCCAACGTGCCACCCTCTCCTGTTTGGATTTACAATTTTGAGTATTTATTGTTTTTATAATAAATTTCATGTTTGGTCTTCTTCTAAGACTGATTTAAAAAGTTTTTTATTTTAGTGTTTTAAAATCTAAGTTTCTAATTTGTTGCCATTAGGCTTGTAGAACTTTGTTGCTGATACATACATGACTAACGCATATACTCATTCCATCTTTTATTATTATTTCTTTTTTCTTTCTTATTATTTTGTTATTTGCTTTAATAATCTTTATTTAGTTTCCGATTTCTTTAGAAATTTCTAACTGTTATAATTAGCATTGATTTTCCGACCAATAATGTTTGACTTGTTATTTCTACTTTGATTTTTTTATGGGGGCCGATGATATCATAAAAGGCCAATTTTTCGCCCGATGCTAATCGGTGATTTTTGGTCAATATGAGGCCCCCCCTTTGTAATTATTTTTATTATTATTTCGACAAAACAAACATGGATTGTAATTTAATTCAATTTATTTATTCTTGATTTTATTTAATTTATTTATTATTCATTATTCATTATTTTATTTTTAAATTCTAGCAAATTCATTTATTTATTCATTTATTTTCACATTAGAAAAAATTACGATTCGACTCCTTATAGAATGGTTCCCATTTTGAACCGATTCTAAGGCAGTTCACGAACAAAATTTCGTCGCGTCCCAAAAGGTCCAACGCCTTCGAATAGTTGCGCTCGATTAAAAGGTCCAATGCCTTCGAATAGTTGTGCTCGAAAAAAGGTCCAACGCCTTCAAATAGTTGCGTCCCGAATAAACAGGCCGAACGCCTTCGAATAGTTCAAACACACTGCACACACGCTTTCTCTTGGGCTAACTACAAAGAGACCATTTATTTCTCGCAATCCCCTGTATTTATTTTGTATCCCTCTCCCATTATTTTGTACGCATTTTACTTTCCGCATCTTATTTAATTTCGAATCCTTGGTCCAACGCCAAGCGATTGCACTTGCACACTTGCACTTTATTTTCCAACTGTCGTTTCGTTTAGGATCCACTCCACCTTTGCGAGCCGAGCGATTCGTGCCTCGCTGACAAATCACAAAATAAACCTCCATTTGCATGCACCCTCTAAACCTCAAAAAAAACAAAACGTTTCGATTAGATCCAAACCCTTGATCCAACGTCAAGCGGCTTTAGGAAATAAAAACACTTTAATAAATACGAGAAGATTTGTACGCCACGAGCCTTAAGCGGTAGAAAGGGGGATAACGAGCTTTCGTTACTCGCTCCGATTATTTCGACGCAGGACACTCGTCTTGTTGGGCGAGATAAACTATCCTTAGTCTTTAGTGCACTTCAACTCCTAAACCCTTTCATCGACGAAAGGTAATAAAATCAACATCCATTACCAGTAGTAGGCCGAACTACGAGGCTCTGACTTTCCCATTGCACGCGGGAGTACGTAGGCACGAGGATCTCCATCCTTGCCGAGCACCTAGGTTCAATCTAACTTATAATTCAACTCATTTCCCTCTAGCAAGCAATTCGTTTAAGCATAGACATCCTTTCGAGCGCGATAACTTAGATGGTTCCCATCGAGTACGATGGATGTAGGGGGTGCTAATACCTTCCCCCTGCATAACCGACTCCCGAACCCAGGCAATGGTTCCGTTGGCCTTTGTCCTCATCCTTTTCCTCCTGGGTTGTATCTATATCTTCCCTTTCCCTCTTCGGGAATAAATAGAATTAGGTGGCGACTCTTCGGTCCGTCCAGCGCGCGGTTCCGTCCATTTCGGATCGCGTGAGGTCGTATTTTTCGGGGTACGACAGCTGGCGACTCTGCTGGGGACTGGTTCACCCCTATGCGAGTCAAGCCTAGTCTAGGTTCCCGCGTTTGTTTGGATGTTTGCTTCTATGCCTTGCTTGTTTATTTTTATCGCTTTCTTTATCGCATTCCATCTTATATATCTTGTGGCTCCTTGGTACTATAATTTGGATCGATACTTTGCAAAAGAAACTTGAGGGAAAAGCTCTATACCCGGGCTTTCGAGTACAAACTTAAGTTAGCGAGGTTGTGTAGTATGGGCTCCCGAGAGAACCTCTCTCGTGGGTTGTCGATACGAAAACCTCACTCGGAGTAGATTTTAATGGAAATATTGACAACCGTCAAGCTCTTGGCGTGTGTGCTCAGTTGTTTTCATTAAAGTCGTCGACTCTGAGGACCTTTAGAACCTTTTGGTTAAAACATCGGTTGATGGTTGCGTAGTATGGGGCACCAGGGTTCACCCTCGCGTGGCTCGATACGAAAACCTCACTTGGAATAGACTTACTCAATGGAGTTGATTGACTGTCAAGAATGTATGAAATTGACACGTGCATCAAACAGTTGAGAAAGTTCCATAACTCCAGGACTTTGTTTTAAACCTTGTGTCAATGATCACGTAGTATGGACTCCCGAGAAAACTTGCTCTCGTGGGTTGTCGATACGAAGATCTCACCCAAAATAGATTCATATGGCGGAGTCAATCAACCGTCATGCATATGGCGCGTGTGATGAACAGCCATATGAGTTGATAACTTTGGGATCCCTAAAATTTTAGAGTCTACCCAGTGAGTTCTTGATCAGAGTATCCTCCATCTGTACCTTGGACTCGTGAGACCTTGATCTTGTGATCCTGGATTCTGACATTGCATATCATCTCATTTGCATTAATTACTCATATTGCATTTCATTCCAATATCCAGAACTTATTTCCATGTTCCTCCATCTTCAGTAAATCAAGCTGGTTTCCCGACGCCCGTATCGTGCTAGACGCCCATACTTAACTAGAGCCAACACTAGAAGACTGATGGACGTGATTCATGAAGAACAAGCCGCTATGAGGGAAGAGATTGACTCGGTCAAGGGCAAGATTGACCAGATTTATGAGACTTTGCAATCTTTGGCAAGGATGGAAGAACCTCGCGAAGCTGCTGCAGCAATGAACAATGCTCAAGTGCAAGGATCTACCTCACGAGCAATGCCTTCAGTCCCCGTTCCAAATCCTTTGGTCTACGGTTTGCCTCCAGGTTTCACTCCTGCTGTTGAAGAGGCCACTTCCCAACCAATAACTGCTTCTGGTGTTACTGTTGGTGTTATTCCTCAAGCTCAACCTATTCCAATTCAAGTCCAGTCTCCTCAAACTGAAGAGAATCATCAAGTTGAGTATGAGATGCATACTGCTGTTCCAATCAGCAATCCTCAGGCTGCTCAAGAGTCTGAAGCCATGAAGATGTGCCGTGAGTTAGCTGAAAACCTCCGGATCATGGAAGGACACAACTCAACTTCTCTGAGTGCCTCAGACATGTGCTTAGTTCCAGATGTTGTGATCCCTGCTAAGTTCAAACTGCCAGAACTCGAAAAATATAAAGGCCTCAGTTGTCCTGAGCTTCATTTGAGGATGTACTGCAGAAAAATGGCTGCTCATGCCAAAGATGATAAGCTTATGATCCATTGCTTCCAAGACAGCCTATCTGGAGCGTCTCTAGAATGGTACATGCAACTCGAACGCAACAATGTTCGTACTTGGCTTGAACTATCTGATGCATTCAAAAAGCAGTACAAGTACAACACTGACCTAGCTCCGAACCGCACTCAGCTTCAGAGCATGTCTCAAAAGGAAAGTGAATCCTTTAAGGAGTACGCCCAACGCTGGAGGGAATTAGCTGCCAGAGTGCACCCGCCATTGGTTGACCGTGAATTAATCGATATCTTCATGGGTACCCTACAGGGACAATACTACGAGAAGCTGATCAGCAGCGTATCTTCTGGATTTTCGGACATGGTGATGGTCGGAGAAAGAATTGAAGAAGGCTTGAAAAGTGGAAAGATCCAAGGAGGCCCTAGCAGCCAAAACAATGCCAAGAAACCTTTCAACGGGTACAAAAAGGGCGAAACAAATGCCATTTCCGCTGCAAATGGGAATTTCCAACAGAGTACACCTGCGCCAGTTCCCTACTACCAGTATCCTTATGTTGCTGCTGCACAATGTGCTCCTATGCCATATCAGCCAGCTCCTCCAATGCCTTATCAGCAGGCCTTTCAAGCTTTATTTCCGCCTCAGATGGCTCATCAACCACGTCCACCTCCAATGGTTGCAGCTGCGCAGTATGCGCCCAATCCATACCAGCAACATGCTTATCAACCACGGCCTGGTCAGCAACAACAGCGCGCTCCTCAACAGCGTCCACCATATCAGCAAAGAAGGCCTGAAAGAACCTTTGATCCCTTGCCTATGACGTATGGAGAAATCTTTAATCAGATGATGGCAAAAGGAACTCTTGTGTTGAAGGACATGCCACCTCAAACTGGTAACGCTCTAAATTATGATGCCAATGCTCGCTGTGAGTATCACAAGGGTGCTCCAGGTCACACAATTGACAACTGCAGGTTATTCAAGCACAAAGTCCAAGATCTAATCGACTCTAAGGATCTTACCTTCACTCTGAGAAATCCAAATGTCCAGAACGATCCAATGCGGTCACACGGTGCCAACAAGTGAAGACATGTGAAGGGTTTGTTGAAGACCAAGCTGAGTAGTCTCAAACTTTGAAGTATTCAATCAAGAGAAGTTCATTCCTCAAATCAAGGCAGCCAGTGCCATTTATTTCCGCATTCCTGTTGTTTTGTAATGTTTGTTTAAGTACTATTTGCTCTGAACATTGTTATCATTTGTACTTGGTTATGTTAATGTTATGTTTATGCATGTTTTGAATCAACTTATTCGCATTCGCTCATATTTATCATTTATCACAAAAATATTTCCCTCACTTCACTTTAGCAAATATTTGAGGGAGGATGATGACAACGAAATACCCATAACTGTTGCGGTATGCTTTCGGATAAAACCTCGTCAATGATGTACAGGCATTCTTTCAAATCCCCAAACACTGGAGATACAAGGAATTAATCCCTAGTCAACCACTTCGAGCCTAGATGTAGGAGTTTCTTTCGGATACAACCCTTACATTTAACCCGGGGCAGGGTAGTTATTCAGTTAACCTGATTATACTTTCAAATCGCAAGATGAGACATCCCGTCAGAGGACCATCAACAAATGACTTGGCAGTCATAGTATTCAAACAAAAAAAAAGAAAAGAAAAGAAAAAACCACTAAGTTGAGCACCCGAAGGGAGACTTAGTCGGAAAAAAACAAATCAAAAAGAGGAACTCAAATCCTCAGCAAAAGCAAAAAATCAGTGACCACCAATCCAAGAATCAAAGGGTCACCAGCAAAAAAGATGACTGCCATTTCCAAGCGAACTTTAAAGCTTCATCTTCATTCTTGCAAAGTCAAAACAAATGCAGAGTTAACTGAACGTAGGACTGGAGAACAATACGAAGAAGGGTTGGGTACAAATCAAAATTTGAGCCTTATATCCTTTGTTTCTCAAAACCATTAACCAGACCACATTACAACCCTAGAAAGACCTAATTGAGGCACGGTTTATTCTGAAAGCGTATTACCAACAAGGTTGCGTAAATTGACTCCCATATATTTGTTAATATTCAATCTTAATTGCACATTATTCTTGCTGCATCTTTCACGCAATTTCTAAATCAGCACCTCGTTTGGACTAACGGTCCATTCGTCACACTTTCACAGCATTCAAATAAATTGACTTTTTCCAAACTTACATGAACTTTACATTAACATTACCATTTGTGTATGAACAATTTAATTGCAATTCAGTGCTTGACATCAGTACAATCCCAACAAGGGGCAATCAAAAGAGAAACTTGAACTTCATTTCCAACATGAATCAAGACTACTACAGCAGCCCAATCAGGGGCAAATTATCTTCCAACAGCTCAATCAGGGGCAGGTGCTTACCAAATCCAGACTCTGGGGCGGATCATTGTCAAAGCTTCCCCGTCAATTTTATTTCAGATACCTTACAGGCAGGGGCAAGCAAGCAAGGAGAAAATCTTCCTATCTCTTCTCCCCAGCTGAACAGGCAGACCTTGCCAGACATTGGCAATCATTCAAGGCAAAATCAGTCTTCACGTATCAATTAAGTCGCTTCGCTCATCAGCAGATAATCCAAATTTGGAGCTCTCAGATCCATCTTCTGATCATACATCGTCGAAGATCGAGTGTCGGGGAATCAATCCCTCCACCCACCCAAAGTCCAATTACCATTGGCAACTACCAGACCAAAAGTCCACCAAGCTGGCACCTTCCAATTGCTCATATGCATCATTATGCATCATCAACGTCATAAGCATCATTTACATCAATCATTTGCAACATGTGCATCATGTACATACCTAAACAAAATCAAACTTTTTATATTCCCCAACAGTTTCAACTTATACCTCAGTGCATAAACATTTGCATCGTATCTCCATCATTATGGAATACCATTTCAAAACAATCAAGCATAGTCGCATAACTCAGGATCCAGGATCATACAGGTTTCCAGTCCTTTCCCCAGCGGAGGATCATATCAATCAAAGATTCCAGGCATCCTCTTGGCGGATTCAATAGCCGTGTTTAAATTTCAGTCCGTTTGCCTTATCATCCTCTGGTGATAAGAGATTTTATTTTCAGTTATTCGCCTTATCATCCTCTGTTGATAAGTGAGTTTATTTTTCTGTCATTCGCCTTATCAGCCTCTGGTGATAAGTGAGTTTATTTTCAGTTATTCGCCTTATCATCCTCTGGTGATAAGTGAGTTTATTTTCAGTTTGTTGCCTTATCATCCTCTGGTGATAAGTGATTTTATTTTCAGTTTGTTGCCTTATCATCCTCTGGTGATAAGTGATTTTATTTCCAGTCAGTTGCCTTATCATCCTCTGGTGATAAGTGATTTTTATTTTCAGTTATTCGCCTTATCATCCTCTGGTGATAAGTGATTTTTATTTTTCTGTCGTTCGCCTATCATCCTCTGTTGATAGTGATCCTTTATTTTTTCTGTCTTTCGCCTATCATCCTCTGTTGATAGTGATCCTTTATTTTTCTGTCTTTCGCCTTATCATCCTCTGGTGATAAGTGATTTATTTTGTCAATTGTTTCTTGCTGTGTCACTCATCATTTCCAGTTTATCTCGTTTGCTATTTTCACAAATTCCTTTCTTTGTCGGACAAATTTGGAGTCTGTTAATATCTAATTATCTTATACCTTGAAAGATGGAACGCAAGCCAGCTCCTCTTACACGGTCTAAGTCAATTAGATAGGGGCAACTGTCATACCCCAAATTTGTCCTACATGTACTATTTTATTTTACTGTCTAACCATCATTTCAAAAAAAAAAAAATCCAAAAAATATGTATTATTTTTCTGTCTAACGAATATTCCAAAATCAAAAAATGCATTTATTTATTTTCAAAATTAAGAAATTTGAATTTTATTCTTTTTTAGTCTTTTATTTATATCTTTATTATTTAGTTTGTATTTTTAGCAAAAATATATAATACAAAAAAGGTCTATTGTTATTATTATTAGAAATATTTCTTCGTAATTCTATTTTCTATCTAAAAAATATACATTCTTTATTCTCAAAAAAGTTAATTTCTCACATCGTAGATTTCACTTTTTGTTACTATCAAAAAATATATAAAAAAAAACTCCTCTTTTCTTATTAGAAATTATTAGTTTTTAATTATTATTATTATTATTATTATTTTTTTTTATTATTATTATTTTTCTTATTGTTATTATTTCATATTGTTATTTGTTATTAGTTTAGTTTTATTCTTGTTATTATTATCATTATCATAAAATTTATCAAAAAAAAATAGAGAAAGAAAAGAGAAAGGTTGGAAATTGCCAAGGATACGGAGTATATATTTGTTAGTGCAATTTAACTAATGGATGTATACCCGCCCCAGCGGATGGACTTGTGTTTGTGTTATTATAAGGATTGGGGTTCGATTCCACCCCCCATCCTTTTTCAAAAAAGGTTTATTATTTTCAGTTTTTTCTATTTTTATTATTAGTAGTCATTATTATTACTATTATTATTATTATTATTATTATTATTCTAATTCCATTATTATTCTAATTCTTTTTTTCTTTCCATTATCAGTATTATTATCATTACTTTTATTTTTATGTTACCACTTTTTATTAATATGTTATATTATTATTATTATTTTTATTATTACATTTTCTTACCAATTTGTATTTTTATCATTACAAACAAACAACCTCTCTCTCTCTCGTTTATACAACCATCACAAAAAAATTTGTCACATGATTTCACAGCACATTACCACTTCTAACAAACTCTCAGCACCAATTTCACAATTTCCAGCCTGTCAAACCTTGCAACAATTCCACCCAGGAAACAGAAAGAATATTCTCAAAATCCCTTCCAATCTTTCTCTCTAATCTTGCCCATTTTATCCCTCACAATCTCTCTATAAAATAAACTTTCAACCATTTTCAATAAAAGAAAAAACTCTGCAAAAAAAAACTCATAAAATTTCCATCACCATTCCCACACAAACCTCATAACACAGTAAATGAAAATAAAGAAATAAATACATCACAATCATTTTTTTGTTTTTTGTATTCCTCTTTGTTTATCCAACAAAATCTCATCCATCACTCAGTCCCTAACCTTCACTTCATAACAAACCAAAATTCCAAATCGCTAGCCGAAAACTCGGAAATCACCACCATTGAAACTATGAGTAACACCAACCTTCAAATCCATGAAAACTGAAAAAACCTTCACCGCGAGACTGATCCAAATCAACGCCGTGGAACACTGTGAACAACCGTGTGGGAGCATTTGAGAGGCGGAGAGAGAGCCGAGAGGAGAGAAGAAAGAGCGACTTGATCCGCCGCTGAGAAATGAAGCCAAGGGTGGGTCTTCTTTTCTTCTGATTTGTTTCATTTATATGTGGTGTGTTTTTTTAAGCAGTTCTTGTTTTCTATTAATTGTTTTTTGAAGAAAAGTAAATGTATTTATTTTATGTTGTTATTTAGTTTGTACTGATTGGACTTTGGGTTTGTTAAACAGCCACCATCCCTGCCAACGTGCCACCCTCTCCTGTTTGGATTTACAATTTTGAGTATTTATTGTTTTTATAATAAATTTCATGTTTGGTCTTCTTCTAAGACTGATTTAAAAAGTTTTTTATTTTAGTGTTTTAAAATCTAAGTTTCTAATTTGTTGCCATTAGGCTTGTAGAACTTTGTTGCTGATACATACATGACTAACGCATATACTCATTCCATCTTTTATTATTATTTCTTTTTTCTTTCTTATTATTTTGTTATTTGCTTTAATAATCTTTATTTAGTTTCCGATTTCTTTAGAAATTTCTAACTGTTATAATTAGCATTGATTTTCCGACCAATAATGTTTGACTTGTTATTTCTACTTTGATTTTTTTATGGGGGCCGATGATATCATAAAAGGCCAATTTTTCGCCCGATGCTAATCGGTGATTTTTGGTCAATATGAGGCCCCCCCTTTGTAATTATTTTTATTATTATTTCGACAAAACAAACATGGATTGTAATTTAATTCAATTTATTTATTCTTGATTTTATTTAATTTATTTATTATTCATTATTCATTATTTTATTTTTAAATTCTAGCAAATTCATTTATTTATTCATTTATTTTCACATTAGAAAAAATTACGATTCGACTCCTTATAGAATGGTTCCCATTTTGAACCGATTCTAAGGCAGTTCACGAACAAAATTTCGTCGCGTCCCAAAAGGTCCAACGCCTTCGAATAGTTGCGCTCGATTAAAAGGTCCAACGCCTTCGAATAGTTGTGCTCGAAAAAAGGTCCAACGCCTTCAAATAGTTGCGTCCCGAATAAACAGGCCGAACGCCTTCGAATAGTTCAAACACACTGCACACACGCTTTCTCTTGGGCTAACTACAAAGAGACCATTTATTTCTCGCAATCCCCTGTATTTATTTTGTATCCCTCTCCCATTATTTTGTACGCATTTTACTTTCCGCATCTTATTTAATTTCGAATCCTTGGTCCAACGCCAAGCGATTGCACTTGCACACTTGCACTTTATTTTCCAACTGTCGTTTCGTTTAGGATCCACTCCACCTTTGCGAGCCGAGCGATTCGTGCCTCGCTGACAAATCACAAAATAAACCTCCATTTGCATGCACCCTCTAAACCTCAAAAAAAACAAAACGTTTCGATTAGATCCAAACCCTTGATCCAACGTCAAGCGGCTTTAGGAAATAAAAACACTTTAATAAATACGAGAAGATTTGTACGCCACGAGCCTTAAGCGGTAGAAAGGGGGATAACGAGCTTTCGTTACTCGCTCCGATTATTTCGACGCAGGACACTCGTCTTGTTGGGCGAGATAAACTATCCTTAGTCTTTAGTGCACTTCAACTCCTAAACCCTTTCATCGACGAAAGGTAATAAAATCAACATCCATTACCAGTAGTAGGCCGAACTACGAGGCTCTGACTTTCCCATTGCACGCGGGAGTACGTAGGCACGAGGATCTCCATCCTTGCCGAGCACCTAGGTTCAATCTAACTTATAATTCAACTCATTTCCCTCTAGCAAGCAATTCGTTTAAGCATAGACATCCTTTCGAGCGCGATAACTTAGATGGTTCCCATCGAGTACGATGGATGTAGGGGGTGCTAATACCTTCCCCCTGCATAACCGACTCCCGAACCCAGGCAATGGTTCCGTTGGCCTTTGTCCTCATCCTTTTCCTCCTGGGTTGTATCTATATCTTCCCTTTCCCTCTTCGGGAATAAATAGAATTAGGTGGCGACTCTTCGGTCCGTCCAGCGCGCGGTTCCGTCCATTTCGGATCGCGTGAGGTCGTATTTTTCGGGGTACGACACCTGGGAAGGTATTAGCACCCAGATTGTCCGCCGTACTCGACGGGATCCACGCTTGAAAGATTTGTGTTTTAAAGGGGTAGTGTCAGTGCAATCTGTGTATAAAAGAGCTGGAAAAAGATGTACAGGTGTCTGTGTAAAAGAAGTGAAGTGTAATATATATATATAGTGTCAGTGTAAGGAAAGAGTATGCTCATGATCTTGAGGCTAAAAGAATGAAACTGGAAGGAGGGGGAATATTCAGAGACTTTTGTTCGATAACTGTTAAGTTATGCCTACGTATCCTCTCGTGCAATGAGGAAGTCAGAACACCGTAGTTCGACCCAAAGAGACTGAAAGATGAATTGACTTGTGAACTGCTTACTTGTCTATGCTCAAGTGTATGACCTGTCTGGCTCAGGTGCAAACTGTCTTGCATTAGACGGAAGAAGCGAGTTCTCGTTTGTGAGTGAAGATGATGAGAAAAGAATCCCGAAGGAGACGATTATTGTTTGTTTTTGTATTTTCAGTCTTTTATTGCTTTTTGAAGTTTGTCATAAGTTAATGAGCTTAAGCCTAAACCGATGGATTTAGTAAACTCATCACATCCTCCCTCTGATTAGGGGTAATGAGAATACCTTAAGTGTGAAGTCAGCTTCTCACGCTTAATCACCTTTGATGTAGGATTAAGATCATTAACCTACTTGTGATTATTTAGATGTTTTTTGATGTTTTTGTTTAGTGTTAAGTAATGAGGTTAAGCCATAATCAGGGATTTAACAGACTCATTACACCATCCTAATAGAAGGATAATAGATGAGAATGTTTAAGCTGAGGAAAGCTCCTCAACTTAATCCATGATTAGGGATTAAACTCATGACAAAACAAGCCTTTGATTAAGTGGATTTTATTTAATGATGTGATGATGAAGTGAATTTTATGGTTTGTAAGACAACTTGAGGGGGACTTGTCCATTAACACTAGGGTTAGTCCTTCTTAACCAATTAAGGAAGAATTAGAACCCTAATGCAAGGCCCAAGTTACAAGTGTGAAGTCTTGATACTTATTAAGTGGATTGATTAAGAGATTTAAACACATTAAGGGTTTAACACTTAGGATTAAAGTTAT
Source organism: Lathyrus aphaca (assembly GCA_963966055.1). NCBI lineage: Eukaryota > Viridiplantae > Streptophyta > Magnoliopsida > Fabales > Fabaceae > Lathyrus > Lathyrus aphaca. The sequence continues at coordinate 35,328,868 of OZ014524.1, forward strand.
ACACTCCATCCTAATAGAAGGATGCAGGCATAAGCTTAATCACAAAGCCTTAAAGCCTTTAGGGTTTAGTCCCTGATTATGAGAAGAGAAGACTCAAAGAAGACACAAAGGTAAAACTAAGAGGGGAGACTAATCAAAACCCTAATCATTGTCATGCTTGGTTGTTCCTAAGGTTTGTGAGGTTTTCAGGAAGAAGATCTTCAATGGAACCACCAGGAAGTAGATGAAAGGATCAAGAGAAGCAAAGCAACTTGCTTCATTCAAGAAGTCAAGTCACTTGAAGAAAGAAAGTGGGAGGAACAATAATGAGCAAGCTCAATCTCAAACACATATAGAAATGCAGCAATGGATGCAAGAGAGATGAAAAGAAAAGTTATGAGAAGTGAAGGCAAATTCACTTCTCAAGTCACTTACCACCTGAAATGTCAGAAAAGGAAATGCAATGCAATGCAAAATGAGATGAAATGATATGATGCTAAACAAAACCAGAAGCATGTTGATGATGATAATGATGCTATAAGATGATATGAACATGAGGCAGCACATGGAAATGTTTATACAAGTTCATGAATGCAAATGAAGCAAGTCAAGGAGCATGAACTTACATGAAAAGTTATGAAACATACATGGCAAACAAAATGGCAAATGCAAGATGCAATGATCAAACATGCTTTCTATATGTCTTAAGATGTCAAATGAATCAAATGGATGCTTGAAATGTCATGGCAAGTCATGTTATGCAAGAGAATGCAAGAAGGATGCAAATGGAAGCCCACATTAGGGTTTATGAATCAAACATCAAACACAAACCAAAAACAGAAGCAAGTCCTAGGATAAAAAAAATGGAAAATACCACTCAAAGAAACCCTAACCCTATACTAAACCAAGGTCCAAAGGGGAGGTCTCAACTCTTAACCAATCTCAAGTTATGAATTTTACAAGTTATTAGGGTTTTTAGGGCTCCTAAACAAAAGAAATGCCAAACAAATTGAAAATGAGGAATCAAATCATGGCCATTTAATCCTAGAAACTACATGCTAAACACAATGCAATGCAAGAAGAATCAATGTCCAACTCCTCATGAATAGGCAGAAATGATTTTTTGAACTTAGGATCAAAATGATGCACAAAAAAAAGATTTAATTCAATGGAAAATTCTCAAAATGCATCAAGATCAAAAAAGAAATTTGGTTTGAAGGTTGGACAATGTTTCTAAATGTCTTAGAACATTTCATGAATTTTTTGGTGATTTTTAAATACCTAAAAGTATTTTTAATAAATTAATTTTCATTAATCAATTAAAAATAATCTTTTAAATATTTAAAAATACTTTTTTAATGATAAAAATAAAAACAAAGATATTTTTGTGTCATAAAAATTAATAAAACTTATGAGAAAAAGTTTCATAATTTTTACACATTTTTTACTATTTTAAATAAATTATGCAAGTTAAATGAAAAAGAAAATGAAAATAAATTAAATAAAAGGAAAGTCAAATGAGTGGAGGGCCAGGATGAGCTCTGGGTTTGAATTGGTTGACCAGCGCGCATCTGGACGGCTGGGGTTGCATCTGAGTTAATCCCAATTAATTAAATAAATAATGAAGATTAGGGCTAAGCAAAGTGATCTGGGCCTTTCATTCGCGCGGGGAGTCAACTAGGTCAACCAATCCAACGCCCAGAATTCAAATGGAAATTAATTACAGGATTAGGGCACAAATGACTTTCAGGTGGCCGGAGAGGACCTCCGGTCGTCTTCTCCGGCCAGCATCCCCCCTGAGAATCCCCAAAACCCTAAAAACCTAACTAAAACGAAATCTAAAAACTGGGAAATGATCCCCACTCACTCACGAACCAGAACCCCTAATCAAAACAAATTTATATTTCCTAACAAGGCTGAATCGAAGCAAACAACAATTAGGTCAACTGAGTTTCAGAGATCAATTAAACTCTCATTTCATCACCATTCCAAAAACTAAAAGCATATTCATGATCAGGAAGACATGTAGAACAAGTTTAGAACTTAAAAATCCATTTCTGGAAAAAAAGTTCTTGAGCTACCTGAGATTCGAAGCTTTCACTCCAACAACTTTCAGACCCCTTTTCCTTGTGCAATCCACTCCTTAGGACCTCTTGATGATGTTTGAATGCTCAGGAGAAATTTATATTGGCTGGATGAAGAGTTTGAGTAACTTCTGCTCAAACTCAGTTGAACATGGCAATGATGATTCTGGCTATTTCTGGCAAGGGTGAAAGGTTGTTTATGGTCCTGATGATGAGTAGAGAAGGTTTATGGAGTTTGTTTTGATGTTTGTGAGCTGTGGAGAGAGTTTCGAATGAAACTGCAGGTTGGAGTGAAAATGGTGCAGTGAGGTTACAGCTTGTTTCAGGCCTGGTTCTTGGCTGGTTTCTTCTCAATGAGTCATGGTGAGATGCTTGATGAAAATGATTTGGATGTTTTTTGGCTGGGCAGAGAGATTCGAAGCAATTTGCAAAATGGGGTGAGTTTGTATATGTGATTGTGTGAAGTGTTTCAGCCTTGCTTGATGTATGAAATGTCTTGCTCTTGGATAGTATATTTTAATCCTATAGGTCAGATGATTTGACATGGCCTGTGGTGATTGGTAAGTTTGCTTTTGCTCAAAGTCCACCTTTTGTGTAAGAAAAGTATGGCTTGGTTCTAGGCTAGTACAAGGCATGGGCTGGCGCAGCAAGGGTGAGGGGAAAGGCTAGCCAAAGTCAGCATCCAATGTTGCAAGTTGTAAGAAGAGTGATCATGAGTTTTGCAAGTTGTTGCCCTTTGATTCACATGTGACTTTCTCATTCCATAAGCCATGAAACATGAGGATTTTTGATTCAATTCTGACTTTTAGGTCACATAGAATGTTTATGTCATGGTTTGAAGTGAATTAGAAGTTACAAATGGCATTGGTGCATGATTTTGCAAAATTCACATTTGGTGCACATCTTGAAAATCAATGATTTTTGCCAACTTTGTCACACCATAACTTTTGATCCAAGAAGAATTTGATCATGTTCTTGTACTTTTTGAAAAGGGAAAGATGTAATCTACAACTTTCATGACCAAAGTTTTTCCATTTGAAGCATTTTTGGACCAAGAATCAAGGCTTGAAAAATGACCTAAAATGAAGCATTCTTGAAAAAGTCAACTATGCCCAAAAAGTCAACACTTGCAAAAACTCCAAATTCTTGATTTTTGTGAACTTCAACCTTCTTCTATGATCAAATAAGGATCATATACACTCAACATGATGAAGATCACCCATTGGTTGGGTCATTGGGGGCCTCAGATGCCCTGATTTTACACTGACTTGTCCAGAAAGTCAACCCTTGATCAGATGACTTCCCCATGGAATTTCTTCATGAAACTTGATATGCATACTCCCTATACCATATAAAGACCAATGGAAACAAGAATGACCAAAAAATTTGGAGTTATGGCCTCTGAAACCAAAACCCTAATTTTAGGTCAACTGTGCAGTCTAGCCTGGCTCTGCTTCCATACCAAACCCAGTTCTTGTGATTCTTTAGAATTTTTGACTTTGAGAGGATGTAATATGATACTTGAACACATATGGATCCCTTTGAAGTGATTGGTTGCCTTTGGAGTGGCTCAAGGGGATCTTGGATAGCTTAGGTCACAAACCCTAGGTGCAGATGACTTAGAAACTATGCAATGAACCAAAAATGAGATGTGAGATGATATGATTGTGTTTATGCATATGAGATGATCACAAGCCATGGTGTGAATGGGTGAGGGCAAATTTGGGGTGTTTACAATAGGGATTTGACTATATCCGCTATATGCATCCATGAAGGACAAGAGTCTGAAACCTGCAGAATTGTCAACGAGTTTATCTATGTTAGGGAGAGGGAAAACATCTTTGGGACACGCCCTATTAAGATCAGTATAATCAACACACATGCGCCATTTTCCATTATTTTTCTTAACGAGGACTACATTAGAGAGCCAGGTTGTGTACTGGGCTTCAGAAATAAAATTTGCCTCTAAGAGGTCTTTTACAGCTCGCTCGGCAGCCTCCGCTTTCTCGGGGGACTGCTTGCGCCTACGCTGTGCTATGGGCTTGACTGCTCGGTCCAAAGCTAGTTGGTGGCACGCGACCTCAGGATCTAGACCGGGCATTTCTGCGGAATTCCATGCGAAGAGATCAGAGTTCTCCTTGAGGCACGTCGCGAGCTGCTCCCTTGTTTCCTCGGGCAATCCTTTGCCTATTCTTATTGTTCTCCCAGGGTCGTCACCCAGAGGAATGAGCTCGAACTCCCCATCTGGGATTGGCCGGAATGGGTGTTCGGGAGTCTGTTCCTCGGTGAGCTTCCATTCTTCAGTTTCGTCTTGGCCAATGCGGCAGTCGAGGTCGATGGTGTTGATTCCCTGAAGGGGAGGATCTTCGGTCTTGGGTTTTTTGTTGCTCTTTGTATTGACCATAGCCTGTCCTTTTACTGCAGCGTCGTAACACCGTCGGGCAGCCTCGATGTCGCCGTGGATGGTGACTACGCGGCCTAGTTTGGTGTAGTATTTCATCTTCAGATGGACGGTAGATGGGACCGCGGTCAGCTCGGCTAATGTCGGACGGCCGAGGATGCAATTGTAAAGAGAGGGACACTCTATGACCAGGAACTGGATTTTGATTTCTCTGGCCGTCTCCTGCTCCCCGAAGGTGACGAGGAGCTCGACGTAGCCCCACGGCTTTGTCGTGGCTCCGTTGAATCCTTGGAGGTCGGATCCGACGTAGGGAGATAGGTTGGTTTTGTCTAATTTCAGAGTCTTGAAAAGGTGGACGTACATGATGTCCATCGAGCTGCCTTGATCGACCAGAATGCGTCTGACGTCGAACTGAGCCATCTTGGCTCTAATCAATAGTGGGATGCCCGAATTTGGGGAACTGCCCGAAAGCTCTTCCAAAAAGAAAGATATTGGGTTGAATTTTCCCCGGTACTTTGTCAGTGTCGCCTTTTGCTCGGGGGCGGTCAGAAGGATCTCTTCGAACTTGTGTTTTACCGAAAGGGCGGCGGCCTCGCCGTTCATCCCTCCGCCCGATATGACGAGGGCAGTCGGAAAGTCTTCCCAGGGGCTAAGTGCAGCGATCCGCTCTTCGGGAAGTGTCTTGGGGAAGTTGAAATCCTCTGGTCGTGATACGCAAAGGGCCACTTGATAAGGAGACTCGTCGGGGGGCGTGTCCTCCCGAGGTCTCTTCTTCTCCGGCTCTTCGTGTTTGGAAGTTTCGTTCCTCCTGGTGTATTGCTTGAGATGCCCTTCTTGGATTAAGATCTCTATTGCATCTTTCAAGTGAACGCAGTCTTCGGTCACATGCCCGTGGCTTCTGTGGAATCTGCAGTATTTGGACTTGTCGGTGTGAGGCTTGGGTGCAGATGGTTTTGGGAACCTTACTCTGCCCTGTTTGAACTCAGAGTTGATGCATTCGGCTAGGATGCGCTCGCGGGGAGCCGTTAGTAAGGTATACTCGATGTATTGGCCCGCGGGGCCTCTTTCTTCCCGAGGTTCGCGGGGTTTCTCTTCCCTTCGTCTGTCTCCGTTGCGACGGGGAATGTTCGGATCTTCGCGCTTGGGATGATCGGTATCTCCCGTACTACGGCTGCTGCGAGCGTTGTGGGCCACCTGCTTTTCCTCGTATCTGATGTAAGCCTGGGCCTTATGCAGGAGGTCATTCAGGGTGCGGGGAGGTTCTATCCCAACGGCTCGGCTGAGCTCGCTACCGGGCAAGAGTCCCCTCTCGAGGAGATATTTCTTCATGTGTTCAGTGGTGTCCACCTCGACAGCCTCTTGGTTAAATCGTTCGATGTACGAGCGCAATGTTTCATTTTTCTTTTGTACTATGGCTTCAAGGGTCGCCTCCGTTTTGGGATGGCGTCGGGAGGCTGTAAAATGCCTCGTGAACATGGATCTCATAACTCTCCAGGATGTGATGGATTCTGGGGCCAAGCTTTTGTACCAGGCCATGGCTCCTTTCCTGGGGGTCGTCGAGAACAACCTGCATTTGAGATGCCCGGTGATTTCATTGCGGTAGTCAAGCATTGTGTTGACGTTGTCGACGTGATCGTCAGGGTCGGTAATCCCGTCGTATACGGCCAGATTAGGAGGTTTCTCCATGCCTTTGGGGAGTGGGGCTTCCATTATTGCCCGTGACAGGGGGCAGTGCAGGTCTTCTTCGTCGCTCCTCGGTGGGGAGAACTCGTTATGGTCGGGACTTCGATCGCGCCTTAGTGAGGTTCCCGATCGACCGGTGTCACGGCGGGCACGTGCCCTACTGACGTTAGGCTCTAGGGAGCGACGTCCTCGTTTCTTTGTTGCTCCTGGACGTTGTTGTGTCCTCCTCTCTTGCTGAGGTCGGACCTCCTGCCGATCCGCCTCTAGGGCCATGATTCTCTCATGCTGTTGGTAGAGCATGGAGCTGGCCTGGTTGAGGGCATTCACCATAGCGATCATGGTGGTGTCTCCCTCGACGGGAACGGGGATGGGCTGAAACGCCTCTGTCCCCTGGTTTTGAACTTGAGGTGGGTCCCCATTGTTCTGGGGCTCAGGAGTCGAGGTGGCTGGACGACCATCACGGGCGTCGGCCTCATGATACTGCAGATTGTCCTCCATTGTGTAGTCAACAAGGGGACGGCTGCGTTCGTTGAGCTATTCTCCGAACATGCTGGAAGGATGGTGTTTGAGCTTTGATCTTCTGTCGTGGAAGAAGGGGAAGCTAGTTTCCCACAGACGGCGCCACTGAGCTCACCTGATCAGAAGGGCCTTCCAATGACTTGATGTAATGACCAGAGAATGGGAGGAGAAAGGGGGGTGTACCTGCAAGGCACTCCAATGCTTAAGTGAGAAGAGGTACAGTGTAGTATGGTTAATTGAGAATGAGTGAGAATACCTGACCCTTTACTGAAAAAGGGTATTTATAATGTGTCCCCAGCGCTGGGCCAAGGTCCCTTTATGGGCTTAGATCAGCTAGGCCCAAGGAGGAACTGCCAAGGAACGCGTGAGAAGCGTGAAGACCTAGCTAAAAGGTTTGATCCTTGGTCCAACTGCCCCTATCTTTCAGGAGATAATAAAGGGCAGTTGGGTGACGTGGTAAGTGAGCTGGCGGACATGCTCTTTGCCCGTCCTTAATGGATGCCCGTCGCATAAGCAACTGGTTTGACCAAGAGGGGCCAATGCTCGAGTATATGGGCCTCTGCTCGACCTGTTGGGCCGTGACCTTAGGTATTCTTGAGGCTCAGTCCAGAACGAGGACCATCTTACAAAATTTAAAAAAATTAATAATAAACAATTCAACATTTGCATTATATATATATATATATATATATATATATATATATATATATATATATATATATAGAGAGAGAGAGAGAGAGAGAGAGAGAGCTATATATATATATATATATATATATATATATATATATATATATATATATATATATATATATATATATATATAGAGAGAGAGAGAGAGAGAGCAATTTAAAATTACTTATTGATGTCATTTAGAACTCCTTAAATTTAACTTGAATACAATATTTCATATAGTTACATCATTTAAACAATTCTCTGTATTTTTTATCCAAACAATAAATTTTGATCAAATTATCTTAAATTTTTTCAAAAGATTAGGTTTCTACGTTAAAATGTTTTATTCAAACACATTATAAGTTTAATTGTGAGGATTTTGGTCCAACACATGTAGTCTTTTATGAAACGGGTCAAAATATTTGAAGCCCAAAATTTCTACCAGCATTGCTACATGGCCTAACATTTGTAGTGTCGAGTTAGACAAAACTAATGAAATAATTTTCTTCTTCTTCTTTTATACTTTACTATATTTAATACTCTATCTACTCTAAGTTCTATTTGATTTAAAATTCTCACAACTTTATTTGATTTGTCTACTTTGATTGATTCCAATCATATGATGCTTAATTTCATCAAATTCAATTACGTGATGTTTGAATGGAGTCATGATTCGAAACAAGTCAAATGGTTTATCTTCTTTTACAACCTAATTTAAATCATGTTAAAATTATATTTGAATCCTATGAACTTTTTTATGGATTTGTTACTGGGTTATTTTATTCGAATCATACTCAATATGAATTTAATTAGGCATTTTGAGTTAAAAAAATTGTCATTTAAATCATGCGTACAGTGATTCGTGGATTATTGAATTTTGCTATTGTTGATGATTCATAATGATTTTTTGAATTATCTTTGTAAAATCTTAGAAGTAGTCTTGTTAATGAGATATGATTCTTATTTGTGCTTATTATGGATATGTTAATGTGGATTGTGGTTGGAATTATCCACAGAGAGAGATATTTGTGCTTATTATGCATATGTTAATGTGGAGGAGGGAGGGAGGGAGGGAGAGAAAGAGAGTATCTTAAACTGGTTCATCTGAGACTATTGCTCCTCTAATATCTCCTAATGAGCAGGTCTGGGCGGCGATCCCTCAGTTGTGGGCACCATCAATGGGTGTGAGACTCTATAGAACCAGGAGATATACCATGCAACAACGCTCCAGTCTCTAGGGGGCCTAATCGCCCTAGCCTCTTCTGGTATCAAATGGTTTTGGAAGTCAGCATATATCGCATCCATATCCCTGCAGGTCATGCCAAGAGGAGCAGACTCAAGAAGCATCCCGAGGATGGTCTGCGTGTAACCGAATTGACATAAGATGCGCTCCGGTGGGTATCTAGTAGTGATGGTCAAACTGCATGCCAACCATTCTGAGAACAACGATACCTCATCAAACGGGCGCGTTATACGATTATCGGCATAGGCGTCGTTAAAGATGTCCTCAGCAACCATCTGATCAAGATAAAATCTGTACGGATCAGGCGTCTGGTTCCCTTTGAGCAGTACAAAGGCAGCAGCACGCGACATCTCCTCAGTGTAGTCCAAGACACTCTCCTAACCAATAATCTTGAGGAAGTGTTGTAATATTCATGCCTGAAATGGAAAACATAACATGGTGTTAAACATTATAATGAATATATAAATAAAAGATATGAAACAAAATGACTTAGAGTATAAGATTCTTACCACGTATAACGTGCAGCTTCCTGCCACAGTCTTGGCTGCCCAACGACAACCATCTGAGAGCCTGAAGTAGGTGTATGTCAGTGTATAGTTACCGCTCAGTTGTACCCATGCATCTCTGTGGGATCCAAAAGGTACTTGAGGTAAACAATATCAACGTAAGTGGCATTGGGGTCCACAAACAGTTGTGTGTCAAGCAAAAATAAATAGCAGTATCTCAGGACACGCTGTTTGTGGATCTCCACCCTCATATGTTTGGTGATCACCTGCGGGAGTAGCTTCAGTGGGTGCATCACGAACAACATCCTAAGGTGTGGCTTGTGGAACAACAGCGGGTGTAGAAGCATGAGGTGTGGCTGATGGAACAAAAGCTGTTGTAGGCGGCATCTGCATGTGGGCAGGGCCCCGAATGATGAACCAGTACTAACCATACGCCTCCGAGATGAATAAGCGGAAGCTGTGGTGGGAGTGACCTGCATCGTGGAAGGTTGTGGTGTAGGGTCTTCCTCAGTTGTGGCCTTTGATGTGGTAGGCTGTACTAGGACATCCTCTACGTCGACCTGTGATGTGGCTTTAGCCTGCGTCTTCTCACGTCTTATGGAGGTATGTTGCGCTGGTCGGTCGTGTATCAAACGATCCTCTCTACCAGCCATGTATAAAATAATAAATAAATAAAGAAAAAACCAAAAATTAAGGAAAAAACATGTTTCCTTCGGATGTGCGCATCCGGAAGTACTCCAAAATTTTAAACGTTGGGAACTTCCGAATGTGCACATCCGGAATCAACCAACGTTGAAAACTTCTGGATATACACATCTGGTACGTATTTTCATTTTAAAAACGCAGTCATGGCTGATGTCCCATGGAGAATGGCATTTTAATGCCCTGGTCATCCGTTTGAAGCAGCAAATAACACCAACATTGTCTCTAAACTATATTTTTTTCATACTACCTAACAATTTCTACACATAAATTTCAACTCTAAATCGATTACTCATAAATAACTCTGAAACTCTAAAATTCGAAAACCATCTGATTAAACTGAGATACAAAGGTTCTGTAGTGTCTTGATCGTTGTAGGAGTTGCTATGCACCGAACTCGAGTGAAAAAAATCGAGATTTGTGGGAATAATATTTTGAGAGTTTGAGAGAGTTTTAGAAATGAGAATGTGAAAAATGAGGGGGAGAGGGTCTAGTACGAAGAGTTATAAGAAATACTTTCGGATATGTACATCCGGATGTTTTCAAGATATGCATATCCGGAACAAGACAACGGAAGTGGTGCATCCGAAATTAGGGAGAAAAAAATAATTTCGTACCATAGTTAAAAAATTTAAAAGATGTATCCGATAAAATATGAGAAAATCCAAAATATTTGTTAATTAGTTTCATACAACAAACTATAATTTGAAGTACATATAATTAACCAAAACAATTAGAAGGAATTGAAAAGAAAAGAAGAAAAAAAACTAAGTAGCATAGAAAATAGTAATTATCAATATATTGCGAAATTGAAAATATTACAAAGCATGGTGAAGCTTATCCTTAGATAATCCAAAAGAAGAATAATCATCGAACGAAAAATAGTGTTAATTAATACAATTAAGTAGAATTGAAATACTCTATTAAAAACATTGTGATAAGTACACAATTTGCTAAACCATAGAGGAAAACAAATTTGTTTTTTAGATTTTCTAGATTTAAGGTTGAATTTCGAAAAAGAACATGAAAAACAAAAATTAAAACCCAAATTAATCACAAAAATGGATATACACCACGTAACATGTCAATTATTCTGTTTCACATATCTTTATTATCAACAAAATTAATCTTTATTACTATCAACAAAATTAATATTATTGTTAAATTTTTATTATAAATTATTGTGATTGAATATTTCAAATTTACATCAAAATACTTTACAAATTATCTATTCTTCTTATATAAAAAAGTATATAAAACAAAGAATTCAGATTTAAAATTATATTTATTCTTTTTAGATATTTTTCGCATTAAATCTAAGGGTGTTCCCGGACCAGTTTGGTTCAGTTTCGAGAGAATCTGATACCTGAACCAATGAAAAATAAATAGATTGATTTGGATTTGATTTCTATATTTTTGCAATAAAGTTCAAACTAAATCGATCCGAAAAATAATGGATTGGTTTGGATTTGATTGATCGAATATATTAAAAATAAATATATAAAATATATTTTTTAAAATTATTTTTTCACACACTAAAATATGAAAAATAAATATTGAACACATGACACACATATTTTTAAACAAGTTATGATCATCATAGTTATATAGTTATTGTATTTCACTTAAATATTCAATAACTTAAAACAATTGTATTGCATCCTCATATTTCATTCCATAGTATAAAATTGAAAGTTTGTAGTTTGTAGATACTTGTAATTTGAGATTTTGCGATTTGGGAAAAAGTTTGTGGTTTATAGATACTTGTAGTTTGATTTATAATGATTGTGACTTGTAATATTTGGTTTCACTATACTTGTAATAAAATTAATAGTTTATTATATGAATTAATTATGTAGATTGTTATTGGTTTGAGTTTATGGGTAATAAATTAGAAATTTGCTGTCCAAACCAATTAACATTTGTTTTAATTGGTTCGGTTCGGTTTTTGTTTGAACTGGAAAAATGTTCAATCCAAACACATTGGTTAGGTTTGAATTACAATTTGGTTCGGATTTGTCTGAATCAATTAACACCCCTAATTAAATCTAAGTATTCACATAATCATCGGTTTATCGGAAATCATAATTTATTTATATGTTCATTTATTTATTCAACTTCTACAACAAAATATATTTTTAATTTTAATCTATCAAATATGTGACTAATTTAAGACTAAGAGGGAGAATAATTGATTAAATAAAGAAGGAACCAATGAATATGAGACATATCGGTCTCAAATTCCCGACACTTTAATAATGCTTGACAAGGACCCTGTAAAAATAGACACATACATAGAGAGGATGAGACTCTTAAGAATTTCTTGCGTAAGGATCTATATAAAAATTTAGAAGCCATGCTATTTGTGGACACACAAAAGCAGTGATTGGGTTTGTAACAAACCTTAACCATTCAAAGCTTTCTTAAAATAGAATATCATCAGAGAATCAAAACCGTAGAACAATATCTATCTAATTATAAATCTATCAGTCTCACTATAATGCTACTGGCCTACTGGGCGCAAGTGGGAAACATATAGCAAGGAAAGTAAGAGCCTCTTGTCCTTCGTAAACGGCCTCTTGTCCTTCGTAAACGGACATGTCTGTTCTGTTTAGATCCGTTTTACAAAAGCAGACAAAATTGTATATAAATATCCGTACTCACAAAAAAAATAAGACAGAATGGAGCGGATACATTTAAGGATATGGACCTAAAATCTTGAACCGCCCCACTAAACAGACCGGACCCATTTTACCACCCTTGTAGATAGAGGGAGTCCAATCAATTCTATTAGGGGACACCAAAGGAAAAAGAAGACTGACATTTAAAAACAAAGATAGGTGATGAAAAGTGTTCTCCAACTACTGATATGCACCAATATCCAAAAAAGCATAGCCATAAGCAAAAAGAAATGGGGTCATAAATAGTTATAGAGCATTTTAGTGATTCTCCATTGAGCAAAGTTAAGATTAAAAGGTACTAATATTTTTTTGATCTATTTTCCTTCTAGTGCTAGCTACATCCTATGATAATCTTTTAATCTGCTAGACAAACGACCAATTGATAAACATAAAACATATGCAATGAGCTGATTCTTCTTCGTTTAACACTTTCCATGCTACTGCTCTCTCATATGTTATTGGCCTCCCCATGCTAGATAAACATATACCACCTTGAATACACATGAAACCCTGCACCAAATCATAATGAACATGGTTAACAAGTGAATTGAGTCGAATACTTGTCCGAAATTATAAGAATAACCGTTTCCGTTAAGATCAACGTGCTCGCTCAAATTATTCAATTTTTATTATATACCTGCTGCATTATCTGGGGGAATTCAGTGCATAGAGTTTTCTTTCCATTGTCATCGAAGATCTTTTCCAGTGTGATGTCTTGAAGTGCAACCAAGGTGGTTTCAAGCATGTCAAGTCCAGCTTGGTTCGCAAACGTAAAAACAGGTAGTGCCTGATAAAATTGCATATATAAAGTTAATTCAATTCTTACACATTATGTTATCATAGAAGAAAAAAACACAATGTTTGATCAAGTGGTGATGACTTCCGGTAGTATGTATGAATATACTAAAAGAAATTACCTTTAGAGAGCAGCATAGAACTGCATCTGAATGATGCCAAAGGGATTTGAGTGTGGATTCACTGCCTTCACACTTTAGTAATTCTACACCTAGATAGAATCTGTGAAAATAATGTTAACATATCATTAACTACCATGTGATTTAAGATCGTCATGAATTGCAGCTATGTATAGTGAAAAGGATTTAACAGAAATACACGTACCTATAGCTGTTACAGATCCATCGAGTAATTGTTTGTGCCTCAGGAGTTCCGGGTGGTGAGTGGAAAGTATTCTGAGAACCAAAGCGTGAAGGAGAAAGTGCTAATGAAACCCTCTGAACAGATGCGACAATGCTGCGCACATACTGTCGCGCCATAGCAGCTATATTATCTTGAAGGTGGACATCAAATGCAAACTGGAATGCTATTGTCATCACAGATTTTGTGCTCCCTGAATGACCTGAATTGTCACCACCTGCTTTGTTTCCTGTGGTTCCAACCTCAAGTGCAGAAGCAAGATCAAGTGTACGGTTCGGACTAGCAGCATCCTGCATCATACATAAAACAAAGAAAAATAAATAAAATTCATTGATCCAACAAGAAGGGAAGTGGGGAGCAGTTCAGTTCAGAATCAAATCATTTGTCACACTAAAGAACACTTGCCGTGACAGAATCAAGAGGTATGATGCGAAAACCAGAAGGCAAAATAGGTGCATCATCAGAGAAAGATGCATCTATTGGAGCAAAAATAAGCTCTGCACTTGTGCCAACTGCATGCTCATCCACTCCACTGCAAAGCTGAGAAAGTCGAATGAGAAGAGCAGTTAGTTATGAACACGAGGACCAAGAGAACCTTCTAAAATAAGTGTTATATAGTATAGTTATCCACTCAATATATATATATATATATATATATATATATATATATATATATATATATATATATATATATATATATATCCAAATTAACATGTTATACTTCATAAATAGATCCTTAGTTCCTTACTCTAAATATTCCTACAACTAAGTGCATCTTCCCAGATGTGCAGTACAACTTACTTGCAAAAGGAAGATATCACCAGGCATTGTCATATCGTCCCTATAGTAGCTCATGTTTTCAAGCTTAATAACCTCCATGAACTGTATAACAGAAAACCACAAATGTGTTAATCTACGAGCGAAAAGTAAAAAATGTATTTTATTTTATTTTGAAAAGAACAAAAATGGTAATTACTAAAATAGTAGTTAGAATGTAAAAGATTGTGAAATTACAAACAAATAACTTGCCTCTTCATGCTCAATTGTGTGAGCTAGTGGAAGAATAACCTGACCGCCAAAACTTCCTGGTCTGGTCCCTGGCAAGCTACAAGGACCAGCTTTAATGGCAGCAGCTGAGTAAGCATCAATACTTGTATCTGCCCATTCTGATCTGTGCTCACGCAAGAACCTAAGAAGAATAGCCGGAGGGACATTCTACAAGGACAGAAAAAAAAGCACAAAATGAGACAACTAGTAAACATGTGTAGTCAATGTTTGGATTTATGTTTACATTGTTTTTCTCATGTTTCAATGTTGTTTTAGACGTGAAAATAATAAAGCTAAGAATAGTAGCCTGCGGTTGGCCGAACTTCAGTAGCTATTCGGCCGCAGTTCCGAACATACTAGGAAATTAAAACTGCTATATATGTAGTAACCAATACTCAATAGAAGGGAAAATGAACTTCAAGCTGGTATTGAGCATTAGTCTAGATTCATGCATGAGTATCAAGAGTAATACCTGTAACAACATGGAAGCTTTGGCACATAGTACAGAACTGGTGACAGATGGAAAACCACTGTTATTATAACCAAGATTTATTCCCATCATCTTGCTAGGTGATGAATTCACGAGTAGCGTGACATCATCAATGCCATCACTCTCTAACATGGACCATCCATCATCTGTAAATCCGTTCACAGCTTCATTGAATCCCCTGTGAAAAAAAAAAGGAAGTTAGCTACATAAACTACAGAATATGTGAAGTAACAATGTCATTATGATAGACAATAATGGCACAAACTTGCTCAATCTCTGACTAAGAGAGCGTAGAGCTGCAGGCCTTCTCCCCCATCCCGTCGCACTTGGCTGAGAAACTTCTTGAGAAATCTGCCTCAAATGACGTAAAGCCTGAATGACAAATGCGGGGTTACAAAACAAGTTAAATCATCAAGATTGTGTGTTTAATTCTAAATCTTTAAGCATCAAAATCGTAAGTGTGTAAATATAGTGAAAGTCATTAAGAAACAATAGCCTTACAGCCATAGTTGTTCTCTGGGCAAGCAGCATAGATGACTCGTAAAGTGGGCGCAAAACTTCAGGTACACTCCAGGGCTGATTTCAAAGAAGCACGAGTTAATTGAAAGTGACACAAACTTGGCTAATTTTATTGAATAATAAGTAAAAATAAAAGGAATATTTAGAAACCTCTAAAAGCATATGATCAACAATATGAATAATGGACCCCCCTCCTTCACAAGGTCTAATCAGATACCCGCTTGGCAGCACATCAGCTCTAACAAAATGCGGCACTGGAGGCATGCTAGGACCATTCTGAATGTTGTTAAGTGATCTTTCACACACCTGAATATCGATAATATTGTTAAAATCATTAATTAATCAGAGTTAGAATTGATGTAAAAGGATTTGGCGTTGGTGAAAACATGCCATATATATAGGTACATGTATAAAGATACTTACAACTAGACTACCATCCTCCAAAAGTGATGTGTAGCGCAGCAACCAGAAGTCACGCCCTGGTGCTAAAGTTGTTGGCGCATACAACTATATCACAAACATGGCATATTGAAATTAAAGTGAATTAGCAAGATTGAAAAATGAACTAAATCTTTATTGGCACTAACTAACTATAGTTATAGATTATAATACCTGCATATAGAGCAATTCAATGGTTCCTCCATTTCCCGTGGACATAACATTGAGAACGTCCACGGTTCGGCAATCACGATACCACGCGAGCCTATCTTTTAGGATTTCAGCAACCTGTACAGTACAGCAAAAATTTCTTGTTCACTCAATAAATATTTATAGTGTTCTTAAAATTAGTAAATAAATGTAATAAAGACAAAGGAGTTAGTTAATTACCCTGGCAGGTTCAAGACCCACAAGGCCGCAGGCACGTGCGGCCACTCCAGGGGAACCATGAGAAATTGCAACGATTCCAATGGAATCCGGACCAGGCTACAAAACATTCATCAGAACAACAAGAGATCAACATTTTTATCACATCACATAATTAAATTAGTTATGTTGTTAAAAAGTCCAAAGAAAAATGAGGTTTATCTAAAAAATAGAAAATATTAGAACATGAAAAATTACACTACATGGTGAAAATGGTAAAAGAACAGTAAATGTAATTGAAATGCTGTGATTAAGAAGCTGAATTGAATCATGTAAAATTCTATACATTATCTAATGCAAATAAAGGGAATGAATTAAGACAGTAAAGTGAAAAAAGAGAGAGAGAAAAGTGAAAAGACAGTGAGGGTAAGTAACCAACCTTCATACCGGGCATTTGGACCCACTCAACAGCAGTTCCAGTAGCCTTTGATAGAAACTCTGCTAAAGTCTCCTCTGCTATGGACAAAAGTCTGCAGATCGAAAACAACAACACAACCACCATCAGTACTAATATTCCATATTCCATTCCACTAGTATCCAAAGCCATATATTAGAAAAAACAATATTATCCACATGATATATAGAATCGTACAGACAAAATACAAAGTTTTGTTTTTTACTTACCCAGCAGGGCTAGCATCCCTTGGTGGATGCTGCTGACCGCTTGTTACCACTGACTCACAACTTGTATCTGTCGTGGCAATAGCTCCCTGTTCAAAAACATTCAATTGAATCTCAACTCCCATATCATATGAAATGAAACAATTACAGTATATATATTTAAAGTAACAAGTTTCTTTTTCTCACAGAGATCCATCCTCCATAACAAAGATCAAGATTTTTTTTAAAAACGGCCCATAACCAAGAAAATAGCCACAACAAAAGTTTCAAAACGGTATCGAAATGTGTCGATACCGATACTGTTATTCAGCGTTTTTATGATAAAGAAGAAATTATGATTAACTCACACCGCGACGAACAGAATTATTGTTACAACACATCATGTACATACCGAAATCCTGAAAGTCTTTACGCAAAAAAAACGGTCACGACAAAACGGTATCAGAAGGTCTTGATACCGATACCGTTATAACTACCGAAATCGTGAAAGCTTTTTACGTAACCGCAACACGACGGTTTTATAAAACCTTGACAATGATTTTAGGCCAAGTTTTTAAAAAATTAGCAAACTTTTGAAGGAACAAGATAAGAATATTAAGAAAATTACATTTGGTGTATGTTGTCGGAAAATACTATTCTCATACACAAGATGTGAAACTTGTTTCTGCAACCTATCATTTTCCTCCATAAGCAACTTATTCATCGCTGTCAACTTTCTATTCACAGCTTGCAACCGTCCAGCTTCTTTCCTCTGCTTCTCTCTACACCTACAAAATCAAAAACACCAAACTTTCATCAACACAATTCATCAAACAGTATGTACTGAAAACTGATACAATATAAAAAATAAATAAAAAAATACCTTCGATTCTGAAACCAAACTTTGATCTGTTTAGGCTCAATGTGAGAAAGAATAGGACACTCTCTGATAAGCTGTTGACGACGGAGAGAAGTAGGTTTGGGACATTCATGGTAGAGTCGTTCAAGCGCTTCGACTTGCTCCGGCGTGTAGCGTACGTATTTACCGTTGTCCATTGCTATTTTGCTTCCATCTTTGCAAGAAGTGACCGCCATCATCCTACCTTTGAAACTGAATTCTGTTTTGGTAGTGATGTTATTGTTGAGAGAGATTTACACATGTAAGAGAAGACACTACAAAGAGAATGATAATAATGATAATGATGATGAAGAGTAATGGTGTAAACTTAAAAGAGAGGATGTTCAGAGATTGTCTGTGACAGTAGTTGTTGTTGGTTGTTATGGATCATTATAGGTTTTCAGAGAAATGAATGATGGTGGAAAATAAATGGAGTTTTTGTGTTTCTATGTTTGCGTGTTTAATATAAACAAGAGAAAGAAAGTGGTGCGTGGTAGATTGGGATTGGGAAAAAACCCTAATATACCAACATCTTTCTTTTGTTTATTTTCACATCATTCTCAATTCTTCTTTTACTATACTCTTGCTTTTCTTGCACTACTTTCTTTTGTCACTTTCCAACACTTCTTAAACTCTTTCTCTATGGGAAAAAGATTATTTGTGACCCACATCCACATTAATTCACAACGCGTGCCATTTTAAAATTCATAGTGGACAAATTCAACAATAAGCTTTTAATTTTAAGTAATCCCATGGTGGTCGTGTAAATTTTTTGTGATTTCAACTGAAATAAGTGTTGTAACATTGAATATATTTTTTGTGTGTCTAATTTTGCTGTATAATATAATACTGGCACTGTGAAAAATGTGCATGGTATGTTTTGCTTTTTTGATATCAAATCTAATTTATGTACTACTTTTTCTGCCCATGCTGCAATGTAATTAATTTACGCCGAATTTGTGCACTCTCTATAACTAGCTCTGTTTTTTCTTTTTGTTGGTGAGGATATTGTTACAAGCA
Source organism: Lathyrus aphaca (assembly GCA_963966055.1). Lineage (NCBI taxonomy): Eukaryota > Viridiplantae > Streptophyta > Magnoliopsida > Fabales > Fabaceae > Lathyrus > Lathyrus aphaca. The sequence goes on from OZ014524.1 coordinate 35,347,931, forward strand.
TTGATGGAGTATGTATGTATCGTACTACTGGCAACGTTGTGTATGTGTAATTTTTTTCTCTGTTTCTTTACGGTGAATTTAACAACACAAGAGTATATATATGATGGGTTTAGTACATGTGTCGGAAAATATACCTTAAACTGATGATGACGCGACAGTCATGATCACGTGAACAATACAGACAAGACGAGACCGTATTTTTGTTCTTGTCTTCTCTCATTAATAATGCGCATGCTGGTGGAGAAAACAACAAGTTAGGAAATTATCATCAAATTAATTTATGGTTACACTTAAATCCTTCTAGTTAGGACTTTTTTTATTGTTTAGTTTGTCTTCTCGTATGATAAATGTGTATTAAATTAGTAACTACATTTTCACAAAGTTAAAGTTAGTTATTGTTAATTAACTCTTAACAAACTCACAGCTTGATAGTCTAACTAGGATTACCAAATTCAATACTTCTTTATAAATTATAAACTAATCAAATGTTAATTTATCTCCTTAACCTTTGACACTATTGACACGTGTCTCGTTTAATAGTTTTCGTGAAGAAATTTGTCAATTGGTCTTGAGTAGGATAATATTCCATTATTAGCTTCTCCTCATTCACTTAATTTCTAAAGTAATAAAATAGTGTTTCAATGTGCATATTCTTCTCATGGTAAATAGAATTTCTAACTAGATTGTTGGTTGACTTATTGTCAATCTTCAACTTAATTAATTGTTTCTTAGAACACCAATTTAATTCTTTCATGAGGAATTACAACTAACTTGTCTCTTAAGCTAATAAACCATTTATAGCTTGATAATGCTATAACAGATTGTTTATTCTAATACTAAGAAATTTGTAATCCTTGAAACTTGAATAGATGATCAATTGTGCTCCTTTTATCCACTTTGGGTTTAAGATTTGTTATTTAATATACAATTAATTGTGCATAAATAGACGGTTGGAAATCTCCAAAACCTATGGAGAATTTTAATCAGTTTTGATGAATAAGATTGTTGCAAAGCGGAAATTAAAAAAAATAATTGAGAAGAGAAAGATTATGATTTAAGAATGAAGAAGAAGAATTTTCTACAAGATCTCTCTGTCCACAAACTGTGGAAACTTTTCTTTGATTCACTTGCAACTACAAATCTGTGAATACAATATGTTGGGATGAATACAAAATAAGGGTTACTCCCTATTTATATATTTAGGTTAATTTGAACTCCAAGTTAAAAACTCAAAACTATAAAAGCTCAAAATTCATATTTTAGCTAACATTACTAAAATATGCCTAAGTTGAAATCTGTGTGAAGCAACTGCTTCGACACTTCGACACACACACACATACGGCTTATTCGACACTTCCTTGTTCGAACTCTTACAGCTTCAACACTAGGAATTACAACTCAACACACCACTCAATTCATCATGTTTAAGCTATCTACATTCATCATAGACATTAACTTCTTGAAAACTTCAACCTGCATTCCCTTCTTCGTGATATTTGCAATCTGATTCTCTATTCTGCAGTGTTCCAAGTTCATCTTCCCTTGTGCTACATGCTCTCGAAGATAATGGAATATCATTTTGATGTGTTTGCTTCTGCCATGTGCTATTAGATTCTTCGCCAGATTCATAGCTGACATGGATCTTTATGGTAATTACTCCATGACTCTTCGTTGTAATCTTTTTGACCAGATTCATCATCCATGTTGTTTGACATGCACAAAGAGAAACAATTATGTACCCTGCTTCGCATGATAACAATGTCACTATTGGCTCCTTTTCTCGAACTCCAAGCAATTGGTGCACCACCTAACATAAACACATATCCAACTGTGAATTTTCGATTTTCAGTATCACTACACCAACTTGAGTCGGTGTACCCCACTATCTTGCATTCTTTTACTTCATCAGCTGCAGGAAACAAAAATCCATAGTCGAGAGTTCCTCTCAGATACCTTAGTATCCTCTTCGTCACTGCTAGGTGTGATACCTTTGACTTCTGCATGAATCTACTCATCATGCCCACATTGTATGCTAAGGCAGGCCTTGTGTGACAAAGGTATCTTAGTGACCCAATAAGTCTTCTATATTGGGTTGGGTCGACATCATCTTCATCTGAATCTTTTGACAATTGTAATTTAGGCTCAGCTGGAGTCAAAGTTGGATTTTTGCAATCTTGCATCTCAAATCTCTTGAGTATTTTACCTGCATATCTTCTTTGGTGCATCATTAAACCTCTACCACTCTTGTAGAATTCGAACCCAAGGAAATATGAGAGATTTCTCAAGTCTGGCATTTCAAACTCCTCACTCAGGTTATGTTTGAAATCTTCGATCTCCTTCTTGCAAATTCATGTTATCAACAAATAGTCAACATAAAGACATAGTATAAGCAATTCATCATTACTTCTTCTTTCATATACTTCATACTCAGTTGTGCACTTCACAAATTCTTTCTCCCTTAGAAAGCCATTTATTTTCTTATTCCAAACTATTGAAGTTGTCTTAAGTCCATAAGGGATTTATGCAGCCTGTACACATTTCTTTCTTCGCCTTGTTTCATAAACTCAGCTGATTGTGCAATATAAACTTCTTCGTCTAAAGGGCCATTGAGGAATACACACTTCACATGCATCTGACATTTGTACCAATTGTTCATGTCCACTAGACCAACAACCAACCTGATTGTTTAGATCCTAGCAACAGGTGCAAAAACTTCATCGAAGTTGATTTCTTCCTTCTGAAGAAATCCTTTCGCCACAAGTCTCGTCTTGTGTTGAGTCACTTTCCCTATAGAATTCAGCTTTATCTTATAGACCTACTTCACATCAATTTTCTTCTTGCCTTGAGGCAATTCGACAAGTGACGAAGTGTTGTTGACTTTGATGGACTCTAGTTACTCATTCATTGCTTTCACCCACTTCGAATCTTTCAATGCCTCAATTGCATTAACAGGTTCGACATATACATAGGAAGTATAATGTATCAGCTCACCTTTTTTATCGACCACATCATTTGATGTAATCACACATTCTTGCAACCTTGCAGACATGTGCCTTGTTCATTGAGATTTACTTAGGCCCGTTTCACCTCTAACTTCTTCTTGTTGAACATCTCTTTCGACTCCACTTAGTTAATTATTCACATAAGATTCCAACTGAATCTTTCTTGACATTGTCATTCAAATATCATTCTTTAAGCTCATCTATGATCATGTCTCTATTGATCATAACTTGCTTGTTCACTAGATCAAACAACTTAAATCCTCTAGTCGAATGATGTCATATCATAATCATTTGAGTATACTTCTCATTCAACTTTCTTCTTAACTGATTTGGCACATGTCTATGTGTTATAGATCCAAACACCTTCATATGACTCAAGCTATTCAATAATCCAACAATCTTGAAACTCTGAAACTGAAAGATTAGGTTGGTCAGTCATGAGATTAGAATTGTCGAAAGGAAATGGGTTCAAGATTTGACATAAGCACTGCAAGCTTAGGCTTAGATGAAGCATGGTGGTTCCGACAAGTTCAAAGTTAAGGGATACAAGACTCAGAGAACGAATTTAAGGTCAAACCTTTAAAAGCATACGGATTGCAATTTGAAGGAGGCATCTTCTTAAGTTGAGATTGTACATGGTCGAGCTCAATGACCTTAAACAAAGTGCTTCGTGGAAGACAACCCACATTTTTTGCAATAATTTGTTTCTTTTTGTTTGTTTCTGATCTGACTTGATCAGAAGGAACCTTCCAGACGTTGAGAAACTATTACAATGTTGGACTAGAGGGGGTGTACCTGCAAGGCGCTCTGATGCTAAAGTGAGAATGCGGTACAGAAGAGGTAGAAGAGAATAATTATTTCAGAATACCTGACCCTCTAGTGAAAGAGGGTATTTATAGTGTGCCCCCAGCGCTGGGCCAAGGTCCTTACTTGGGATGGGTCAGCGAGGCAATGTCTTGTCCTGTCCCGTCACATTTCATCATAACATCAACATACAATATCCTGTCTCGTAACACGGGTTAATCAACATCATGAACAATATATATATATATTTATATATATATATATATATATATATATATATATTTCTTGCAGCGGAATTCAAATTTTATAATTTAATCATAAATCTTTCCTCAAATCAAAATAATTCATCTGAGGTTAACATCATGAAATAACGATTATTCTCAAATGAAAACATAGATGAAAATCAAATAATATTCAAAACCCATCCTGGTGTTACATGACACAGAGCAGGACACATTCACTCCAACCCACTTCTAAAAGAACCTAAAGTACACTCTGAGACTCTGAAAAACTCCTCTTACAGTGCAAGGCTAATCTTTATCATCTGCAAGTTACCCACGAAAGAGGCAACATTTCCAAGCAGGCAGGGTGAGTAATCATAATATATCATAAACGTGCAAGAATAAGGAATATAAATAAACTTAGAACAACATATTATAACATCATCAACAAATAAATTCAGCAACAATGACAACACAATCATGAACTCATCCAGAATATGCAATCGTAACTATCATGATATGTAATATGCATGTGGTACCAATTTCATCGTGAGATGGATGCATGACCATCAACCCTTCACAAAGGAGCACATCATAAATCATCGAGACTCTGCAATCCACACAATGGAATGAAGCAAATAAACAGGTCGAAGCCCCATCGTGAATGTTATGAAATGCAATGACGCGCTACATCGTAAAATTCATCAAAATAACTCGCATCATTCATTTCACACCAGCAAAACAACATCAATTATTCATTTATTTCATCCTGATAACACATCAAAAACGCTGGTTCTATAACCACTCTGTTACATCGAGAAATAACCCGCACCCGGTAAACTTATGAGGCAATTTACAAGATTATTTCAAAAATTCAGTTCCAAAAATTATTTCATTTTTCTCATTTCTATTCATCAAAATAAATTTAATTCATGCTCTTTCCGACGCTTCAAACGGAATGCGAATTAGATTCACGGTTTAAAAGTTATGGATTTTTAAAGAATTTAAAACAGCCTCCCACACAGTGTTAACCGGTTAACCCATATCGTTAACCGGTTAACTCCTGCGAAACTCCAGAAAATCACAAAAATTTCAATGGTTAACCGGTTAACCAAAAGCGTTAACCGGTTAACGCATGTTTGATGGCAGAAATCTACTACTTCATACTGACTGTCCTAAAATCCCCAAAATCCCAATTTTTCCAATACGGGTTAATCTTATTTCACCTCAAAATCATTCTAATACATCAAACAAAACACCATAAGATCAGAAAAATCATTTATACCATCATTTAAAGGATTCAACACATTTTTCTAACTCTATTTCATCAAAATTTCACTCATAAGCTCAACCTAACTCAAAACCCCAAAATCTCATAAAACTCATACAATCCTAACCCATTCATAATCCAAAATCTACACCTTTACAATAGATTATAAAAACTCCTCATACCTTAGAGAATTTCGCTGCGTTACACTCTTCTCTGGGGTTCTCCACAGCCTCCTGACTCTGAGCTTCCTCTTTCTTCAGAGCACTTCACCAAACACGATAAAAAATGAGAAAATTGATCGTGTATTCCTTTTTACCAAAACACATCCCAGTTAAGTCTTTTTCCTCTTTACCCTCATATATTTCACAAAAGACCACCGTACCCCTTTTCTTTAATATTTTTTAATAATAATAATAAAATAGTATAATAAAACACTATTTATCCTTATTATATAAAAATACTCTTTTTCTCCAAAATTCTCTAATTACCCCAAACACTCCAATTTTCTAAATTAATTAAATAAATGACTAAATAATTAAATTTAGTTTTTCGGGGTGTTACAACTCTCCCCTACTTAAAGAATTTTCGTCCTCGAAAATTACCTGGAGTAAACAGTGTCGGATACGACTCTTTCATCTGATCTTCCCGTTCCCAAGTCCAATTTTCCCCAGCTGGTCCACCCCACAACACCTTCACTAATGCAATCTCCTTACCTCGTAGTTCCTTTAATTCTCTGCCATCAATCCTTACTGGTAAAGCTTCAACTGTCAGATTATCCCTCACCTGAACATCATCTATCTGAATTACATGTGACGGATCCGGAATGTACTTCCTCAACTGTGACACATGGAATACATCATGCAAATTCACGAGTGATGGCAGTAAAGCCACTTGATAGGTAATTTCTCTTATCCTCTACATAATCTCATACGCACCAACAAAACATGGAGTGAGCTTTCTAGACTTCAAATCCCTTCCCACACCAGTCATAGGAGTAACCCTCATGAACACGTGATCTCCCTCTTGGAACTCAAGTGCTTTCCTCTTTTTATCATGATAGCTCTTCTGACGACTCTGCGACGTCTTCATCCTTTCTCTAATCATTATTATCTTCTTGATTGTCTCTCGGACAATCTCATGCCCAAGCACCATACTCTCTCCTGACTCATACCAACACAATGGAGTACGACAACATCTACCATACAACACTTCATATGGAGCCATTCCAATACTAGCATGAAAACGGTTGTTGTACGTAAATTCGACCAACGACAAATGACTATCCCAAGATCCTCCTTGATCTAAAACACAAGCTCTCAGCAAATCTTCTAAAGATTTGATTGTTCTCTCTGTATGACCATCCATCTGTGGATGATAAGCAAAACTCATCCTCAATTTAGTTCCCAAAGCATCCTGTAAACTCTTCCAAAACCTCGATGTAAACCGCAGATCTCTATCCGATACTATACTCGAAGGTACACTGTGCAACTTCACAATTTCCTCAATATAAATCTCTGCTAACCTTTGCATAGATTGATTAATCTTCATCGGCAAGAAATGTGTTGATTTAGTTAATGGGTCAATAATTACCCAAATCGAATCATTACCTCTTGTAGTCTTAGGTAAACCCGGTCACAAAATCCATGGAAACGTTATCCCATTTCCACTCAGGCACATTCAACGGTTGCATCATACCTGAAGGTCTCTGATGTTCAATCTTTGACTTCTGGCATGTCAAACAAGCATAAACAAATTCAACAACATCCTTCTTCATACCCGGCCACCAAAACAACCTACACAAGTCCTGATACATCTTCGTAGTGCCAGGATGAATACTCAATCGAATCTTATGTCCTTCTTCCAAAATACTCTTTTTAATTTCCAGAACATCAGGAATACACACTCTATCTCGGAATCTCAAAACTACATCCTCATTAATTTGGAAGTCACCTTCATTACCTTGACTAACCAATATCAATTGATCAACTAATTTCAAATCAGATTTTTGACCCTCACGAATCTCTTCCAGAATCTCACTGGTCAGTTTTAACATGCCCAACTTCACACTATCAGTAGTAGTTTCACACAATAAACTCATATCTCTGAATTGCTCAATCATTTCCAGTTCTCTCACCATAAGCATCGAAATATGCAATGACTTCCTATTCAAAGCATCAGCCACCACATTTGCCTTACCAGGATGATAATTCAAATCAAAGTCAAAATATTTTAATAATTCAAGCCACCGTCTCTGCCTCATATTTAACTCATTCTGATCAAACAGATACTTTAAACTTTGGTGATCACTGAATACCTCAAATTTCGAACCAAACAAATAGTGCCTCCAAATCTTAAGCACAAATATCACAACTGCCAATTCTAAGTCGTGAGTAGGATAGTTCCTCTCATGAACTCTTAACTGTCTATAGGCATAAGCAACAACTTTATTATCCTGCATCAAAACTCCACCAAGACCCATCTTGGAAGCATCACAATAAACTACAAAGGACTCATCTGGATTTGGTAAGACCAACACTAGCACGATCATTAACCTTTCCTTTAGTTCTACGAAACTCTCCTCACAAGCAACATCCCACACATACGCTTGACCTTTCCTAGTCAATTGCGTCAATGGTAAAGCTATCTTAGAAAAACCTTCAATGAACTTACGATAGTAACCAGCCAACCCAAGAAAACTACGAATTTCCGTAGCCGACTTTGGAGTCTCCCACTGCAATACTGCATCAATCTTTGAAGGATCTACAAAAATTCCACCACTTGAAATTATATGGCCGAGGAAACTCACTTCCTTCAACCAAAACTCGCACTTGGATAATTTAGCAAATAATTTCTTCTCTCAACACCTGTAACACAACCTTCAAATGCTCGACATGTTCCTCTTCTGATTTAGAATATACCAAGATGTCATCTATGAAAACCCCCACGAATTTATCAAGATACTCATGAAAGATCATGTTCATATATTCCATAAACACACCAGGTGCATTAGAAACCCCAAATGGCATCACCGTATACTCGTAGTGTCCATACCTCGTCCTGAAAGCTGTCTTCAGAATATCATCAGCTTTAACTCGAATCTGATGATATCCAGACCTCAAATCAATCTTACTGAATACACAAGCACCTACTAGTTGATCCATCAAATCATCAAATCCTCGGAAGTGGATACTTATTCTTGATAGTTACCTTATTCAACTGTCGATAATCGACACACAACCTCATACTACCATCCTTCTTCTTAACAAGCAATACCGACGCACCCCAATGAGAAACATTTGGTCTAATGAACCTCTTCTCTAACAATCCTTTTATTCGCTTCTTCAACTCATTCAACTCTGAAATAGACATTCTGTAAGGAGCCATCGAGACAGAACTCGTATCCGGTATTAAGTCCACAGAAAAATCAATCTCGCGTTCAGGAGGTAAGTCACTTATATCATCAGGAGACACATCATGAAATTCACAAACCACAAGCAACTTTGCACTACCGGTTTTATCATCAACTTGCAATGACGCAAACACTGCAAACATTAAAGCTTCATCTAAAACAAGTTCATCCACTTGCCTAGTAGATAAGAACATCAACTCGCCATTATCAATCAATTTAGGGAACCTCATTGTCTTACTATAACAGTTAATATGTACATAATTGAATTCCAACCAGTTCATACCGAGAATAACATCGATTTGGTGCAAAGGTAGGCACACCAAATCCATCAAGAAATCTTTCTCAAAAATTGACAGAGGACACTTCAAACAAACAAGCATAGTAGTCACAGAACCATTAGCAGGAGTCTCTATTATCATATTACTATTCATATTAGACAGCTTTAAACCCAATCTATTAGCGCACTCAAGAGATATAAATGAATGTGTTTCTCCAGTATCAATAATAGCAATCAACTCAGTATTATTAATAAAATAGGTACCTCTAATCAAGTTGTCTTTCTTCGAAGCATCTGAACCACCTAGAGCAAAAACTCTCCCAGCATTTTGAGTAGCAGCAACAACCTTCTTTGGTTTCTGGCATTGGACGCTGATATGCCCCTGTTCACCATAATTATAACAGGTAGGACCCTCATTAGTACAATCACTCATCTTATGCCCAAGCTTGCCACATCGATAACACTTCAAAACTCTAGCGGTATACACATCGACTTTATGACCTGCTTCGCCACATTTGTAACACTTGAAAGGTACATTAGCAGTTCCCCTACTTTGGTTCTTCTCATTCGATGCCTTCTACTTCCCCTTATCACCAGTAGTCACATACGGCTTCCCTCTAAATTGACCCTTGTCTTTCTTTTCACTCAGTTGTTTATAATGAGCAGAGCGAGCTCGATTATCCTCATCATAAATACGACTCTTGTCTACCAACTCTGCATATTTGCGAATCTGTTGGCATCCAATTCCTTGCTTAATCTCAGGTCTCAGTCCATTCTCAAACTTAAGACACTTGGAAAGTTCAGCATCTACCCTGTTGTAATGAGGACAAAACTTCACAAGTCTCTCAAACTTGGCAGCATACCCCGCCACAGTCATGTTCCCTTGTTTCAGCTCAAGGAACTCTACCTCCAACTTACCACGAGCATCTTCGGGAAAATACTTCTTAAGGAACTCTTCCTTAAATACAGTCCAAGTTACCACAACACCCTCATCCTCCAGACACTGACGGGTATTGTCCCACCAGTCTTCAGCTTCCTCAGACAACATATGATTCCCAAACTGCACTATCTGCGCGTCAGCGCATGCCATCACTCTGAAAATATTCTCAATCGCCTTGAGCCACTTCTGCGCGCTCGCCGGGTCATGAGTTCCTTCAAACACAGGTGGATTATTCCTCTGAAACTTTTCCAATGCACGATACTCATCCTGCCCATTGTGCCGAGAAGTCGTTTGAGCAAGAGTTGCAATAGCATTAGCGAGAGCACGCGTGTTATTTCCTGCCATTCTGCACAACACTCACTACATCAGAAAAGATTACTCGTTAATAAATAACGACCGACATAAACTGACAACGACAAAACTTTGCTGGACAGACCGACCTTCTCTGATACCACTAATGTAACACCCTTCTACCCCAAAATGAAATATTTAAAATAATATCAGAGTAATCAACAAGAAGGGTATCACATTTCATCATAACATCAACATACAATGTCCTGTCCCGTAACACGGATTAATCAACATCATGAATAATATATATATTTCTCGCAGCGGAATTCAAACTTTATAATTTAATCACAAATCTTTCCTCAAATCAAAATAATTCATCCGAGGTTAACTTCATGAAATAACAATTTTTCTCAAATGAAAACATAGCTGAAAATAAAATAATATTCAAAACCCATCCCGGTGTTACATGACACAGAGCAGGACACATTCACTCTAAACCACTTCTAAAAGAGCCTAAAGTACGCTCCGAGACTCTGAAAAACTCCTCTTGCAGTGCAAGGCTAATCTTTATCATCTGCAAGTTACCCACGAAAGAGGCAACATTTCCAAGCAGGCAGGGTGAGTAATCATAATATATCATAAATGTGCAAGAATATAGAATATAAATAAACTTAGAACAACATATTATAACATCATCAACAAATAAATTCAGCAACAATGACAACACAATCATGAACTCATCTAGAATATGCAATTGTAACTATCCTGATCTGCAATATGCATGTGGTACCAATTTCATCGTGAGATGGATACATGACCATCAACCCTCCATAAGGGAGCACATAGTAAATCATCGAGATATTGCAATCCACACAATGGGATAAAGCAAATAAACAGGCTGAAGCCCCCATCGTGAATGTTATGAAATGCAATGACGCACTACATCGTAAAATTCATCAAAATAACTCGCATCATTCATTTCACACCAGCAAAACAACATCAATTATTCATCTATTTCATCCTGACAACACATCAAAATCGATGGTTCTATAACCACTTTGTTACATCGAGAAATAACCCGCACCCGGTAAAATTATGAGGCAATTTACAAGATTATTTCAAAAATTCAGTTCCAAATATTATTTCATTTTTCTCATTTCTATTCATCAAAATAAAGTTTAATTCATGCTCTTTCCGACGCTTCAAACGGAATCTGAATCGGATTCACGGTTTAAAAGTTATGGATTTTTAAAGAATTTAAAACTGTCTCCCACACAGTGTTAACCGGGTAACCCATAGCGTTAACCGGTTAACGCCTACGAAACTCCAGAAAATCACAAAAATTATAATAGTTAACCGGTTAACCAAAAGCGTTAATCGGTTAACGCATGTTTGATGACAGAAATCTGCTGCTTCGTACAGACTGTCCTAAAATCCCCAAAATCCCAATTTTTCCAATACGAGTTCATCTTATTTCACCTCAAAATCATTCCAATACATCAAACAAAACACCATAACAATCATTTATAGCATCATTTAAAGGATTCAACACATTTTTCTAACTCTATTTCATCAAAATTTCACTCATAAACTCAACCTAACTCAAAACCCCAAAATCTCATAAAACTCATACAATCCTAACTCATTCATAATCCAAATTCTACACCTTTACAATAGATTATAAAAACTCCTCATACCTTAGAGAATTTTGCCGCTTTACATTCTTCTCTGGGGTTCTCCACAGCCTCCTGACTCTGAGCTTCCTCTTTCTTCAGAGCACTTCACCAAACACAATAGAAAAAAATGAGAAAACTGATTGTGTATTCCTTTTACCAAAACACATCTCAGTTAAGTTTTTTCCCTCCTTACCCTCATATATTTCACAAAAGACCACCATACCCCTTTTCTTTAATATATTTTTAATAATAATAATAAAATAGTATAATAAAACACTATTTATCCTTATTATATAAAAATACTCTTTTTCTCCAAAATTCTCTAATTACCCCAAACTCTCCAATTTTCTAAATTAATTAAAAAAATGACTAAATAATTAAATTTAGATTTTCAGGGTGTTACACTAACCACATAACCATCTTCACAAAACCTTCTCCATTCACCATCCCAAGCCTACTTTTGGACATATTTTCTCCAAAACCCTTCATTTCAAAATTTTCTCAAATAGCTTGATTCATTCATCAATGTCCCCAAAGAGATCCGACAAGGGAAAGCAAGAGGTAGAGTCCTCATGACCTCGCAAGAGGGGTAATACCCAGTACCCGCCAATAAAATCTCCACAACATCATCTTTGAGGATGACTCACAAGCAAATAGGTATTCAATGCTCGTCAAACGGAGAATCACTTCGTCGAGGTATGCTTGGGAGAACACCCTTACTATTATATGCTTAAAGGTGGAAATAGATAGGATGTTCCATTAAATCGGTTTACTAGAATTCATGTAAAAAGAAGATCCTACCATTGAGAGAATAACTCTTGAGCTTCTAAGCACCTTAGATTTTAAGTTGCAAAGAAAGTATATTGATGGAACAAGGTACTATTACAATACTCTCAAATTCTGGTTGTTTAATAAAAACCATGAACTTAATGTAAAAGAATTGGGGTGCATCCTCCAATTTTTTATCTATGGGTCGAGTGATATCCCGAAGGAGTTTGATGTTAATACTTTTTGGTATTCTATTTCTAGTGATCGCTACTATAATTTTGCGGGGGTCAAGGTCTCTCTAAATTAAAACCAGTGCTTTTAGTATACGTAATAGGCGCTTGTAGACACCTTGTTTGGACGAGGTGATAGTAACAAAGTGGTAACTCAAAGAGAGCTATTGTCTATGCATTTCATGGTCACAAATGGAATTGTTAATAGTGTCGCCTTTGCGGCGAATTATTTAGGTAAGATTTTTAGGGAAGCTATCAAAAAATTATAATAGGGGGTATGATTACCCAAATCGCCGAATACCTAGGTTTTGAATTTAGTTTTACCGATGACGTTGTTGTGGAAGGAAAGAATAAAATTGACATGTAAGCCCTCGTTCATCAAGGGATGATTTATGTGGATGGGAACGCCTATACAGTGATGGTCCGAAACAAGTTCGTTCTTGACTTTCCTAATCTAAGAAAGGTAAAAATGGACATTCTGAGTAATTGGCTTTCTCAAGCGGGGGCACCCTCTCTAAATACCACATCCGAGAGTGAGATTGAATCCGACAATTCTAACCATCATGTAGGTACCACACAATGGAGGAGGATGTTGTCCTTTCACCCACATGTTCCACCCAACACGAAACTGACGCTTCAAATGCTTATCACAATAGGTGGGATTGGGTCCAATCAAAGATACAAGGGATGTAGGAGGAGAAAATTAGTCAAATAGTGGTCTTGGATGACGTCCAAGCAGTGATGCAACAACTTATGTTGTGATTCCCACCTCTGGAATGAGGTTCTTCTAAGTTCTACTCCCTTTTTCTTGTGCTTAGACATTGAAGACAATGTTTGGTTCAATTTTTTTGGGAGGGGATATCCATTTATTTTCTTGCATTTTTATTTATTTTCATCGCATTTTTATTTCTTAAAATTTTATGTTTTTATTTCATCCTTTTTTTAATAATAATTTTCTAGTTTTAGTGATGCATTAAGACCATATTTTTGTAGTTTTTTCCAATACTAAGACCGTAAAATTTTTTTATGACAAACTTTGATTGTAGGGAAGATGAGAAAGTATATAAAGTTTGAGGGTATAGAGCCTAGGACTAGGGGAATTGGAAAATATTGAAAACATAGGTATGACCCGAACGCCTTAGGTCCCCCAGAGTAAGGACGGGAGTCCAACATGTAGATTTATGCCATAGTACTTAGCTTCGAGAAGTAACTCCCGATTTGTTTATATTGACGATCCAACATAATTTAAGACTTGCATGTATGTGTGATTGGTTGAGAAACAAATAATATAGGCACACAAATGATGAAAAGACAATAAAGACAACTAGACTTTCTAAGTTGGGTAATCCTCACCCGGTTATTTAGCCTAACGGCGGTTGATTCTCAAATGTCGTCCCAAAGTGGACCAATAAACGTCAAAGTGTGTAAATTCATTGAAAAAGATAAAAAAAATAATAAAAATGTGTCTATAAAAAAATTCTCGATTGATCTTGTGCATGTGATCGATGACATTAATAATTGCAAAATGCCTTAATGTAATTGTCTGAATGAAAGGGGAAGGAAAGCGAAAAAGAGACTTAAACCCAAAGCATAGTTGGAGAGGTATCTGAAAAAGGAGAGATAGGTAAGTGGTTTTACTGTGGTTAGTGTTCTTGAAATACATTCGTTGAAGGATGATTACCAAAAGAACTATGCCTAACCGATCGGAACAAAGACTCACATATGAGTACCATTGAACCCAATTCCATATGTTTTTTCATGATGTGACCGCTTGATCCAAAAACTCATGAATGCAAGCTATGTTGCTTGAGGACAAACATCAATCTAAATTTGGGGGAATTTGATAGGTGTTCATTGCATCGTTCCTTATAGTAGTTTTTTGTTAGCATTTTACCGCATTTTGTTCGATTTCCTTTCATTTGTCAAGTTTTATGCTTTGATTTTTTTTATTGTGAATTCCAGGGTCTAATGAGCATCTAAAAAAAGGGATCAAAGGCAAGCGAAACGGAGCATAAACGACATTTTTGGAAATTTCTCCGAGACAAAGTCAGGGGGAAGCTATGAGTTGTAGGAACATGTGCCCTAACCCCCCTCATTTGTTGATTTTTTTGAAGCAACAATGTAGTGACCTACTACGGGCCATAACAAGGAGGCGAGAGAAAGTCCATATTTTTTATTTGCTTCCATAATTAAAGAGATCTCTTATTGATTGTGGATCAAATCTGATTATTTTTTATTAAACCAAGGATATTTGACACTTTTATTTATTTTTCTATAAAACTCATAGTCTATTATGAGTTTCGGGTTTTCAACTTTTTTGTATTTTTTTCTCCTAGCTTCTAAAGTTTCTATTTTTTAATTCTCCTTGCATCTCAAGTCTCCAAGGGAGAAATTTGTGGAACAAGGTTTAAAATTTTATTCAGGTTTTGTTATTCATTCTCTATATAATATTCATATGTTTTATTTGATTGATATGAGTCTAATGATGAACATCTTTGTGATTTTGTTTGCCCTCACCATGAGTGAGTAGTCTCTTATAGACTATGGGTGATAAGAATTGTTTCATCACTTATCATATGATTTGTTACTATCGATTGTGAGAATTTTAATTAAACTTGTTTTATTATCTGAGTGCATGCATTTTTTCATTCACTTGCATGCATTTAAAAAGAGTTTTTAGTAAATAATTTGAATGAAAAAAGAAATTATCTAAGTGCATGCATTTTTTTTATCTCTATAGTTTAATATCTATTTTATTATCTCACGACAGTCGTGCACTTGCAACTGAATCATAGCTCTTTATTAAGTTAATTATTATTAACTAACTCTTAACAAACTAACTTATTAATCAAACTAATTTATATGATTAGATTTAGAAATACAAAATCCAACATTACACATAAAAATCTAAATGTCATTAGTTTTGTAAATAAATTATAGGTTTGTAACATAATTTTGTGGAAAAAAAACAGATTACAAAGAATTTTTTTCATAAAAATTTCAAATAAAAATTTGATTTGAATAATTATTCTTAAAATATTATTTTAGATATTTCATTATTTTATCGAGAAAAAAATTTAAATATCAAAATTTCAAAAAGTTAAATTACTTAATTTTGAAACTATTTTAAATAATTTTTCATACAAATCATTTTTGAAATACAATTTTTTGAAAAAAATTGCGATTTCGACTATGTTTTGATCTTCAATAATATACTTTATATCATATGATGTCAAAATTAATCTTACAATTTTAAAAAAATAAATATAAAAAGATTATATTATTTTAAAAAACAGTTTTATAAAATCTATTTTTAAAATATAAAAAATATATTTTTTCAAACCTAAAACAAACGGATCCTATACGGATAAAAACATAATTACTAAATTTTGTTTTACACTTCATTGTCTATGAGTAAAAATTAACTTGAGTGAAAGATGGTTTAGTTGAGAAACATTCACTCATATTTTTTGACCCCATAATTAGAATTTTTTTTTAATATAACATATATTATTAAATAAATTTCCAAAATAACATAACTTTGAAAAAAATTACCAAACTAACATAGTTTGGTAATGCATTCGCCATTTGAATTGAAGAACTAGTGGAACTTATGTTGAATTCGCCAAATGGATTGGCTAGCCCTAAAAAAAATTGCCTAATTCGCCACACCATTTGGCGAATGTGTTGTAATTACATGCATGCATTCGCCAAATGGAATGTTGCATGTGTTTAGGTTGTTTAGGGTTAGCAATTTTTTACTATATATATGCGTCACTCATAAACATGTATGCCTCACTCATAAACATCAAATTTTTCTCACTCCTTCCTTAGAAACCCTAAAAATTCATTCCTTTCAGTCTCCCTCTCTCACAATATGGCTTCTCCCCGTCCATCTAGTTATGCATCGACACCGTCTTCCTCAACATCAGAAGAACCACTTCCAAAATTTGATATCTTGAAGAAA